>JAQFZN010001312.1:0-16914 GCA_034687075.1 Geophilus carpophagus
CACAGAGTCACGTGATTGAGAGGCAGGGCCTCCTGATGTACCCTGAGTGGTGGGTCTATGTCCTGTGATGGCCTGGGGACGTGTATGTCTTTGCTTGCAAAACTTGCATGTTTTTGTCCTTGAGGATAGTCATAGAACCAAGCTTGGGGATGGCAGCTCACTGATGAGTTGGGACTCATATGATGTGACTGAACCATGCCAATATCCCTTTTTAATTAATTTTAAATTGGGCTCCTAACTTGCTTATAAAATTTCTTTTTTAGTGTTTGATAGAACCTGATGGGCTATGACTCTGTTAGGTGCTGGAGTCGGTAGTTGCTTTCAAGGTTCGAGTGGGGGCATTGAGCTAAAGGTGCCTGGGTTTAATTTCACACTCGTTAATCAATCTCGAGGTGACTATGGGACAGAAGGTGCTGATTGCTAATATCAGTTGGTTGAGCAGCAGATGGGTATATTTGGGCAAGAGCTTGGTTTTTTAGGTATTTCCAAGGCTAAGAAAGAACCTCTTCCTGTTTCCCATGCTTTTGTAAGGTCTGGGGACTGCCATTGGGGCTGGTACGAGTTTTGTCTTTTCTGGGATGTTTCTCTACACCTTGCCAGTAGTAGTCTAAGGGTTTACAGGCATTTTAAATGGATGAGCATGTCGTATGGTGAGTCTCATTGGTGTAAACAAGTAAGCAACTCTTAAGGCTGAACACTCTATTTTTGTGGGCCACTTAAGCTGTGTGCATGGTGATCTGTAAGGGTCTTTTGTTTGGTTTGTCTTATTTCAACCACTTTTAGAAATTCTATGAATTTCACTACTTGTTTAAATACTGGAACTGGATCTGGGGTCACCTGTAGACACCGATATTAAGAACTGCAATGGGATACAGAGCTCCATGTGGTATTTCCCAATCACAACTGAACTAAATTGATATTTTTACTATACATGGAATACTTTTTTATTTTTATTCAGCATTGAATGTCTGTCCTTAAAATAATACTTATTACTAACGCTAAATACTTTTATTTAAATTTTAGATCTCTAACAACAACAACAATAAGTAAATGTTATTGCTGTTGTTGTTAGCAATGATTTAAAATTTGTTATTTTAAATAATCACACTTAATAATTACACATATTTCTTGTCTTGGATGTGCAGTTAATTTATTTCCATAGTAATTCCAATCGTTTAGACATTGCTAATGAGTTGTTGTTTACTAATCTACGTGTATGAATTTAGAGTATATTTAATGTTTATTTTCGTGATATTTTTGTTTGATGTAGTGTACCTTTAATAGAAAAAAACCAAAGCACATTTTAATGCAAGAAAGGCGTTAAACCCACGTATCCGTAGTCTCCATTTAATGCGAAATTTTAATTTGTCTTGAATGCAAATAAGATGGAACTCGGCATCGTTTCCCTAATGTCAGCTACTTTTTCTATCTTTATACTCTCTTCCTTCCCTCTCTTTTGTGGAGATATGTGTAAATGCAA
Organism: Geophilus carpophagus; assembly: GCA_034687075.1. NCBI lineage: Eukaryota > Metazoa > Arthropoda > Chilopoda > Geophilomorpha > Geophilidae > Geophilus > Geophilus carpophagus. The sequence goes on from JAQFZN010001312.1 coordinate 1,481, forward strand.
AACGATTTTGAAATCTTTGCTTGACAAAAAAAAAGTTTTGCTAAATCAGCGGGATATAGAAATGTGATTCCTATCTTTTTTTCTTGTTTTGCTTATGTGGGTATAAAGCATGGAGAATATCATGTGTCTAGAAGAATACAAAAGGGTACGTTGCCGTTCCCAGGAGATGGTTGAATTTCAATCTGGATGTTATATCAATTTTTTTTTGTTTGTGAAGATGTAATTGATTTTTTAGGAGGTTTTCAATTTTATTTTCTGCTTTTTTTTCTGCTTTTTTTTTCTTTAGAAAAATATCAGTTGCTGTTCATTTAGTCAGAAAGAATGTTGACATGTTTTCTTGCAGTGAATTTATGAAAATCAATAATTTAATTAATAATCGATAATGATTTACATAATTTCTTGAAGGTGATGATGGCAACTGTGCTGAATTTTGCATGAGTTTGTCTGCAATCATTGGTTTTTATTATCACAATCCTGGCAAATATAAGAAAAACTTTAGGAATATATTTTTGAGCATCAACAAAACAATATTACCAAGTTTATATTAACGAATAAAAAGGGATAACGAGTTTTTGTATGCACTAAAAGAGAATTTATTGACTTAAACCTCACCTTTTTTTCTTTTATCCAATGATAAAAGTTGTTATTGTGCTTTTTATCAATTTTTATTCCAAAAAAGACTTTGCTTAGCGTTGGTCAACTTTTTTTCTACTCTTTTAGGCTATCAAACACTGACCAAAAGAATTGACTATCCCCATCGCAGGATGCAGGCTACTCTGATGACCTGTGGGATGGGCATATCTTTGGAGGTGATATTGCACTGGTCTAACACGAAAGCTTGGAGGGGCAAGAAGGCATCTTGAGGACCTAGTTTCTGGTTTAAGGTAGAGCTAGTCGATAAATTTATTTCTCACAATTCCCACAGAGGCAGATAACTTTTTTGCTTCAGAGGAAGAGGCAGCATCCTCAACTGTGACGTTAGATCTCGGAGTGTATAGACACCTTTACTCTCTTGAGCAGATATAACGACGCAGCTGGATATTAGAGAGGATGACTTCATTCGCTCTTCCATTTTTTATTAATCTTAAAACAGCACAGTCGACGTTTTTTGGCTTCAACTTGGTTTCATTTGAGGTAAAATTATAAAAATTTCATTTAGTTTAAATTGAAAAAAATGATTAGTTTTTGCTCAATTACTATAGTTGGATAAAGTTTTATTTTTTCTTACAGAACATGTACAATTATGATTTTAAACTGATAATATGTGTACAACATTGATTTGGTATTACTACTTGAAGTGCAGGTCGGCCAGGTCAAGAATATTCCCCTTGTCAACTTTTCCCAGCAAACTCTTATTAAAATGTGAATATAATTTACAAGTATATTATTTAAAGCTGTAATAATAACACAAATATTTATTTTGAAGTTTTCAGGACGATCAATGTCAATTATAATATGAATATTCTTGGATTATGCAAGATTTGTGTTGTTTTTTTCACTCAAGTTCTATTTTATCTAAGAAAACTTTTGGATCAAAGCTGTACATTCTGCACCTGTGCTCAAAAGAATCTTGTTGGTTGATTCTTTCTCACCAGTTAGTTAACTGTGCAGAAAAACTGAACAGATTTTGGTTAGATAAGTTTGAATCCCTGAGTGCCTTTTCATCTATTCCATTCTATTTTAGTAAAATCCAAGTGTTTTTCTTCAATTGATTTTTATTTTTTCAATGTTTTTATGATCTACGTAAATAACTCTTGGACATTGCCTCAGTTTAATCTTTTAAAGCTTGAATCAGCTTAAAAATTTTGGTCTATTTTTTATCCTTTTGTGGTAATGTTGGTGATGTGTAAACATTTATTTCACTACTCACTTCACTGCTCACCACTTTATTTATTTCCATCAGTTTCTTTACTATCCACCTGGTTGCTACCACTGTCGAGTGGTTTTCTCCCAATCATGCTGACCCTTAAGGGTAAAGTTAAAAAGAGAGAGACTTCCTTAACCACGAACAACATCGAAATTAGTTACCTTTAAGTGAGATGGTAGCAAATTTTGAAAGATTATTTATTTATTTTTCCAATAAAAACAGATTTTGGACAAATATCTTCAGGGCTTCTTTAATGCATTTTAGGCTCTGGAATTAATCAAAAAAATATATTGGCATTACAATTTTTAAATATTTATCTCTCTTTTTTATATTTATATTAAGATTTATTCATTTATTAGCGAATATTATTATTTATATTAATAAAAAGTGGCCATACGTCGGAATTATTAAGATTCATTTTGATGCTCTCATTGCAATAAAACTTAGATTCTAAATGTCAGTTACTGAGCTAAATTGCTTTCAGCCTACTGTTGGCAGTTTTTAATAGTCTCATATAACTTGACTTTATTGTAATGAATGGCCACATGTAGCAGCCTTAATCGGTCTACTTAAAAAACTTGCTGCTAAGCTCGGATGAAGAAGCAAGACGTTTTGAAAGTAAACAGAAATGGCTCCATACTTCATTGATAACATCACCGATCTTATCTTATTATTTACAGCTTTTATTTTTCTTTCAAAATTCCTGTTGAGTATAACTGAATGGATTAAAGTAAAAATGAGTTTTAAAGTTAATGCAAACATTTTTATTATTTTTTATTTTTTTTACTTTTTATACTTTAATTTTTATATTCTGTTTATTTATTTATTTTTATTTGGTTTATCGTAGTTAAAAAGAAACATGCAGTATGCGTTTTCTGACTGCAGGGAATTTAGTGCAGCAAAGATTCAAGTGCCCATGTTCTTATCTTCACTTTTCCATGAGTCGCTCGTTTTCTTGGCCTGTTTATTTAATAAATTAACTCCCGGAGGAGAACCTGGGGAATTTTCTACAGTAATAATGACGAGAGTATATCCCATCTTTGTGAAGCTTGTACATGATTTTACCAGCATTTCTTCTTATATTTGCTTAGTATTGATCCATGAAAAAAAATTCTTGTATGTGGGCATGATTGATTTTTTTTGTTTTGTTCATTTTCTAATTCCATACTCTGTTTGCAACAAAATAAAATTCTATTTGAATGTCGATTTGAAATACACAACAGTAATTTAACGGTAATGATACGTTTGTTTTTATGTTTTTATACGGTAAAAATGATTTTGGCATTCGTATATATTTATAATAACAGTTTATTATTATAATGTGCAAATTATCTGAGACAATTTAATTTAAAGTTAACTTTAATAACGAGTGTGCACTATCACCTAAGGGATTTTACATATAGTTAACCTGTGGACTTAAGACTTGTCGTTATAATTTTTTCCAGATGAGGTAATACATTAGAAGATGAAGTGCATAGTTAAGCCTAATTTTAATGGCTTGTTTTGAATAAGGAAAAGTTTTTAAGCCATACTTGTGAATTTCATTAGCTCTATCCTGTAAAGCTATGTTTTATGACTTGATCAATTTGAAGTTAAAGGAAACATTAATCTGTGAGTTTAGTAAATGGATCTTATCCTTTTAGCTGATTTAGTAGAAATCTTGTTTACGCAAGAAAGTTGATGCTGGATAAGATATCAATTTCATTAAATTATTATTTAAAGTTGAGTATTTGTAGAAATAATTAGTTTTTGGATTGAAATTTCATATGTAAATTAATTTATATATCAAAAAGTTAAATTATACTTTCTTAAGAAATATTAGGAAAATTATAATCCACTTAGCTTATTAATTATACCAATATATCAGTGAAATCGATCATTTCCAGTTGATGCTGCACTTCATCAGATCAATTTCCTTCAAACTTTCATTTTATTGATACTCTTTAAAGTTATGAAGTGGAATCTTTATTTGAAAAAATCCTCAATAAAAGATTGACTGATAACTCTTATTACAAAAGTACTTATTACAAAATTTTTAAATCATTCTAGGAATTGCCATACTCAAAATAAAACTTAAACTCGCCTTTAATTCAAAAATCACGAAAAAATAATGTGCAAAACAAATATAGAAAAATTAAAAAGAAGAGCAAAACTCAAAGAGAAATTTAATAATTGATATTTTTCATTTATTTTTTTTTTTAATATATAAATGTTTAATTTTAATGAAAAAACAATCCTATTTTTCATTGTTTCGAGACGAAAATAAATTGCAAACTGGTGGATCAATGAAATTAGATGCCGTGACGACTCGAGATATTTCATCATTTCTTTTTTGAGCTTCCAGGAAAAAAGTAAAAAAGAAAAAAAAGATTGACAGTTTAATCTAATCGTACGCTATATTGGATCGGGCTGTCTGGCTCGGTTGCAATGTTTGAATTTTGCTAATATCTTTTCTTGCCAGTTGTAGCGTGAGATTGTGTATAAGCCGTATGCATAAGAAGTTCGACATCCAATAAATCCAGCAGTTCCTTTTCTAGCAAAATAGAAGATCTCGTCGCTTGAAAATTGGTCTCTTGAGAAGCCAACACATAGGGTCGAGAATGAGCTAAACTCCATTAAATGACATTAAAAGAAGTAGCTAAGAGAAAATAAAAGAAATATATATATATATATATATATATGAAAGAGAAATGTTAGGTAAAAGAATGAGGTTCCTTTGCCTTTTGTTGGATTCATTCTCGTTACATGAGTTTCTCACTCAAGCACAAATAATTACCCAGCTAAAGAATGAAAAAATTAATTTAGTATTTTGAAAAAAAAAATACAATAAATAATTATCAAGGAAAAAAAATGTAATGAGCACGAAGGTTCTATTCATTACACATTATAGGTGTTATAAGTAGTAATTTATATAGAAAAAGGGGTTCTTAGTTTTAATGTCCTGACATAAATAATCCATGGTTTGTAGAGTCGTTGAAGTTGTAACGAATATTTCACAAGTTAAGTTTTTTTATATAATTGCTGCAAGGAATGGAGATAAAACCACATATTAAATCATTTCAATATGGTGTGGATGAATGATTTATTTATGTTTTTAATGTAATTATAAAATTTGAATATTTAAGATGCTTTTAAAAATTAAATTTGAATTTATTTTGAAGAGATGGATGTGTAATATTTGTCTGGAATGATAGTAGTAACAAGTGTCGCAATTTTGCCAATACTTGTGCGTAATGAGGAAATGTTATGATGTGAGTGTAACCATTAAGTGAAGAGAATTTTTGTGCTTAAATTGAGAACTAGGGCTTTATTGAGAAAACAATTACAAATTAATTCTTTCAGGCATATATAAAGATTAATATTTTAATCCATTCTTCCAAATTAAATCAGAACGTATCAAAAAAAGATAAAATTTTTATTTTTAATAATAAAACTGATGACGTAAACACTGAGCGATTTAATTTCAAGCAATAAACTACAGTAACTCAAAGAAAAAAATCTATAAATAGAAAAAAGAGTGGGACAGATAAGTGAATTCTGTTATCTGTTTTTGTTTTTGAAGGTTTGAAGAGATAAAAGTTTTATGTATTCCCTACACTTGGTGTCCAATTTAATTTTCTTTTTACTGTGATGTAAAAGAATTGTGCGAGTTAGTGAGGTTAGGACAGAAGCAGTTGCTTTAATCCCAGCAAATCAACAGACGTTTGTGCAGCCAATTACCTGAGTAGATATTAGATTGGCAACGACTGAGGACAGACTTGTTTAGTTTCAGTCACTGAAAAGAATCGTAACAGACACTAATGATTGGTAAAAAGAAGAAAAAGAAAAGAAATGAGGAAAACAATAAGAAAATAGAGAACAGGACACAATTTTATTTATTGCTTTAGATTCGCACAAATCAAATTAAAGCAGCATGAATTGAATAATTTGATCCTCGGCTTTAGGACCCGTATAGGGGACAGTTGTCCATCAGCGGTAAGTACCTTTTAATAAGGTTAGGCTACTTATATTTGCCCGTGCTTGGGATTAGTATTATCCCAAGCGGCATGATTAGACTACTCTCGTTAAAGTGTAATAATTAGTTAGGCTTTAAGGGAGGAAATGAGATAAGGAAAATGAAAAAAGGAGAAATAACAGAATTTTTATAAACATACTTGTAAATATAGGATTATAAATTGTGTAAGTTATATACATAATATAAAATACTTACCATGATTTACTGACAAACTAAAAGTTTCAGTTTTAATTATCAATTATTTTGGCTGTGTAAACTGCGTGTTTGGTTTAAGCAAAATAGAACTAGACTTGGTCAGCAGGGATTTCTGGTTTCTCGCAGAATACAATATTTGCAGTTACCTGCCAGTGAAATTGTGCTGCTTTTTAAGTGGTAGTGCTTTTAAGTTTACTTAAGAAAAGAGTCTAGCAAGTGTTTGTACAGGATTTGCATAGCTGAAAAGGCATTGGACTCAACTCAGTGGCAATCAGTTACTTTTGAGAACATTGATATCAATGGCTCAAGTGACAGGTTTTTTATTTAGTGCACTTGTTTTTGTTCTTGTCATCTGGTATCTCAATTCTTTAAGGTCTTCAATGACAACATGTCTACTGGATGATACACTTAAGAAAAATCAATCAGCCATTTGGCCAAACCCAACTAATTGATCACCAGCAATCTTGTTGATGGATACACTTTCTTGTTGGTTACAAAAGATGCTAATGACCAGGATAAGTAGGAAAAAGAGGCTTACATGCTATTGATAATACTAGCACAGCTGAGACCATTAACACTGAGTGATATAAGCTCTGCTAGTGCAGCATCTATGGGTGATTTCTATAGAATTGATGTAAAATTATGCCTTCGAATATTTTTACACTTCAAATATAAAACTGATATTTACAAGTAATTTAATCTAATTTATTATGTTTGTATCGTTAATCAGACATAATAATTACAAGATTTTCGAACTTGAATGTTATTATTATCAGTAATTTTATACAATTAAAACTCTTAATAGAAAAGTGACCTTATAAACATATATTTATACAAAATAAACTTTAAAATTAATCTCTAATTATTCAGTAACTATCCACATGGCGAGAGAATTAAAACCACGTGAAATGTTGTTTTGACAAGCACTAAACATATTTTGCAAATGTGAGCATCTTTTTATTCAAAAATTATTGCTCTTACTGCTTCATTGACGTATTCATTGCCTATGCCCTGTGCACATATAAACACTATGCAAATGTCATTGACTGTCTGTCTCGGAATGAAACTGCTTGCTTAGCCATTTAGATAGACCCACATTCTAATCTAAATATATATTAACTATTTAAAATAATTTCTATTTGATTTAGTAGTGTAACAAGAATTTAGATGTGGTCTGGTGTCATTCAGTAAACATTTGTAACATGTCCATTTACCTCGTGCTTGTCGCCTGTTATTGGAAGTGAAAGAGTTTTCCCAAAGAGGGTTTGTTGTTGGGGATAATATCGATTTATTCTTCGGCTTTGATGCACTAGACTCCACCTCGAGCGATGAATTGTGTACGCAGTGGCAGCCAAGTGACAGAAAAGCTCTTAGAAAAATCAAGTGATGAGCTCCGACAACGTGACTGCAATGGCAAGTCAACTTTACGTTGCGTTTAATTATCAATTCAATTGCATCGTCGAGGGAATAAATAGAAATGGGTTCGGTGAAGGGAAAAAATGTCGCAGGACTTAGTACTAATGGAATAAACAACTTTAAATGTTCCACTTCTTTTTCCTTTGAGTCTAGTTTTGTTGTTTTTTATTTGTTTTTGCTTTTAATACATGCATTTGTTTTTAGTTTAATTGTGTAAATAGTATGGTAATGTCTATTTATTTACGTTTCAGATAGAATTTACCAATTCACCAATTTATAAAGCATTTGGAAGAACTGTAGAAAGGTATGAAAAATAAGTATTGTGCAGATTTTTGTTTTTCTTTTCTGTTTTATGTTTTTTTTTCTTTTCCTTGTTGAATAGGGTTTGCTGTGTCTGTCTAAGCTTGGAAATAGTTGCTCGTGCCGACTATAGACGAGCAAGCACCTCAGAGAGCAAGTCGTTGGCGAAATAGTGGCAAGGGAGAAATCTTCTCCGAAGTCATAAAAGGCGTTGGTATGGTACACACTTAAAATAAAAGCAAAGCAAAGAAGGGAAAGATCAATACTGCTCTGTTGAACTGTGGTAGGAAGAAGAAATCAAGGTAGTAAAAGAGTGAAATAAGTGGTCACCGTTTGTTAAGGTGAGAGTTTTATTTTGATTGTGAAACATTCTAGCCGACTAGTTTGGTTAAGAATTATTGCGCACTCTGCTATTTCGGTCTCAAAGAGTTGTTTAGAAGTATCAGTAGTGATCTCGCATAGTCATCGTGTTTTGAAAATGAGGGTGAACTATCAGTTATCTAGTCAATGCAAAGAGTAAAGTGCACAATGAAAGGTGTGATAATTTATGGTAAGTTGGTGTAAGAATTTGTTGTTGCAACAGTAAATTATTGCAGATGCTCAAGTGATTAGATTTTCTACAAACATGAGCAAGAAAAACTGCACAATTTTAATTAATTATGAACTTTTTTATATTCTAAATCTTTAAATTGAATTTTGTGTGACTATCGTTGTGTTTATTTGTTAAATTTTCTATCTAGAATGATTTAATACAATTTGTAGCTACTAGTTAAATAATATCATTGACAAGGGAATGACATAAATCGAATGAATATGATGTTAAATTTGCCTGCAGGACTAGATAGGCATATTGCATCTGACCTGGCAAGTCGTATGGGAAGTTGCAGTTCAAATTATTGCTGCATACGTGCCCTGTGGTAGTAAATCAGAACTAATGAAGCTGCTGGAAACACAGATGTACCAGCTTGGCAAGATTCAATTGCGAAAATTCCAAACTCACTGCTGCACCGAGTCCTCTCTCTCTCTTTCTTTTTTGCATTTATTACTTTGGCAACAAACCAAGTGAGAAATTTGGACGCCTTGATGCATGCATTCAGGAGAGCGTGAAGATTTAATTATCACATGTAATGGGCAAATATTATCCAAATTGTATGGGATTATTTGGTTTAGTCAGATAAAAGACGGACAGGAATATGCGCAGTTAATTTTCACTGGTGTATGTTTTGAATAAACACAAATGACACTAACTCGTGTTGATAGTGAGTATAAAGTGGTCGATTGGAATTATTTATATGTAGTGTATCCACCGACCGTTTAAAATCCATTAGAGTGGTTGCACTAAGGGCGGGGATAAATTTATCTCGAGTGAAAGGTTACATTTTAGATTTGACCGGATAAAAATAGATTTGTTATGCCGATAGCAATCAAATGGGCCGATAAAGCTGTTTATTTGAGCTGAAATTTAAACGCTCTATTTTCAATTTTACGTGTTTAAATATAATATTTGGATCCTTAATTTAATTGAATCTGTTTGCGGTGACTCAAATTAAATGTGACAGCTTTTCGCTCTTTCAGTGACCTGAAATTTTTAAAACTATTTTGATTTTATAATTTATTGATTATTATAATATTGTGGAAATTTAAATAATCGTATTTCGATATTAATATCTGTTGCTTTACAAATGCATTTTTATTTTTTTTTCAAGTTGTAAATTGAAGTTCTTCACTTGAGGGACGTGTCAAAACTACAGTAGATTGTTTTGATTTAAATGCCCTAGTGATTCTAACTAGTTATTTCTTAGCTCCATAACAAATTATGTATGTCTCATTTGAACAAAAATGGCGGATATGGAACATTTGTAAAATATTTTCGTGTTTTATATGTGAATGCTTATCCAAGGTGAAAGGAAGTGACATAAAAATTTCTTGTGTATGACATCAACTGGAATCCTGCAGTTTGTGTCAATGGTTCCCCAATGTACTATGCATTTTATATGTATATATTCTTTTTTTGAAAGTTTTAATGCTTGAAAAAATGATGAGTGTGTACAGGTAATATTTTGCTCAAAAAATCTTTGAGATATTGTTTGACTGAAAATAGGTTAAATTTCGTCTTATGGATGCGAAGAATAAAATGAGTTTAAATGGTTTTAATATTTAAATTACATGTTTATTTTTTAAAGAAACTATCTGTTTAGATTGATTTATTCGGAATTAGTTATTTTTACTAGTGGTTAAAAGTAATTTTATACTGCTTATAAAGCCGTATAAAATGAGATTTACATTTAAAGTAAATGAAAAAGTGACACAAGATAGGAAAGTTTTCTGAGCAAAGTTCGTTTAAAAAAATTGGAGCATTTGAAATTTTTCTGATGAAAGGTTCAAATTAACTTCTGCTATTGATCAAAGTCAAGCTACAAAAAAGAAAATCTGATTAAACTTCCTGTAATCTCTTGGAGTTTAAGCTCTTATGGATTTTCAGAAATTGCCTGGGATTAATTTTTTAAGCAATTCGAATTATGAACAGATTTAATCAAGAAATATATCTTTTCTAAGAAATAAATAATACATTTTTATAATTAGTTATTAACACATACTTTTATTTTTTAATAGAAAATTCAACACTTTAAACTTTTAGTTTTTGATTTACTCGATTCCGATTTCAACTTCTTATTTACTTTTCTAGATTCTTATTATTGATGAAACAAGCGAAGAAACGAAAGACTAGAATCTGGGTGACGACTCAGGAGATGTTGGTTTAGTGTAGGTAAGAAGTAAGGTAATTGCACAGGGCTTGTTAAAAATTCATGAATGATGCGAAAGCAGTTTTCCAGACAGTTTGTAATTGGTTAACAAGGTAATTTTTTTGCAATATGCTTGTGCTGAAAAGCATGTAACACATTGGAAATTACCTCTTTAACTTTTACTTTCTGTGCCAATTACGCTTGTCTAAAGGAACACTGAATAGAATTTTTAACGCAAAAAATTTAATAATAGACGAAAAATTAAAATCAATGCTTAAAGTTGATTCATTCAAGCTTGTTTACTGTTTTTTTTGTTGTTATAGATGGATGCGTGTTTATCACTTGAGAAAAAATTGCTAAAAATGGCATCAGTTGTCTCTTACTGCCCATATTATGTGAATAGAGACTTATAATCGATTTGAAGTGTTTGAATGCAATCTAGGTCTTAGAAGAAGGCGCGTGTCAAGCTCATGTCAAGACTCGGCGAGATTAAGTTTGCCCAGCAGGAGTTTCTGTCGTATTTTAATGTAGAGCAAGACTTGGTTGTCCAGCTGAGCGTCGTCTTGAAGGAAATTGATCTGTAGAACCCCCAAAGCAAATTGACTCCCCAGTTCTTGCGCAATGGCTTTTTGAATTTTTTTTTTCCTTGAGGCTGTTATTGAAATTATATCACGAGGAAAATGGAGTGTTCTAAGTTTTAATTTTGATTACATTATCAACAATGTTGTAAAATTGATTTTTACTTATATTTGTTTGAATATTGACATTTTTAAGCTATTTAAATTGTTTTTTAAATGTTTGTATTTTTTTATTTATTGATATTTTTTGTTTTAATTTTTTTGTACTTTTACATATTTATACTAAAACTTTGTAATAGGCTTAATTTTTCAACGTAATAGTTTAACATGATTTTGTTGTGATGAACCACAATAAGTGTAAATAAAAAGATTATTAAAAAAAAAATAAGAGCAGTGATTTAAATTTGTTTCTCATTATTTTCCGCTGGGAGATAATGTTCTCTCTACTAATCAATGTTCAACGCTCAACTAAACACTTTTAAATTTCTGTTAATGAATTCTCTTTACAAAAGATATGATCATCTTGAATCGAATTGTGTTTACTGCTTGTTTAGAGTTAACACTTGGGTTTTTTGTGGTTATTTTAAGTTGAGCTTGCAATTTTCTCAGAAAAATACGCTGTGAGCGATAAAATATCAATATGAAACCAGTGTCAGGTGTTTATTTTTTTTAGATTAAATGCGATGAGGCGCATGCAAATTCGATTCAAATCCACCGAGTATACTCTTTTCGAGATATAAACAGGTAAAGAGGGAGTGTGTTGCATAAATAGATAAGGCTGGTCTCAAAGTTTCATCTGTATGCCATTGATCTGAGCTGCACTCGTTTCCTAAGTTTAGTTCCAACATTTGTTTTCCTAATGAGATGCTAATTATTTCCTAAATGATGGCTGATGAAGTGTAAAGATTTGAATTCGCGTTTAATTATAAATTTTTTTTTAAAAAATGATGATTGAGAAATCGGATTTTTATAAATTATGTATTCATAGTTGATATCAGATTGTAATGAACAGCAATTATTTTATTGTATTTTTATATCAATTGATTAAATATATTTAGTTTAGGATTCAAATATGTGTATTAAACATTATTAATAGTATTTTAGTACTCGTGTTTGTGGTCTTACTACAGCAATTCTTTTAGATCTAATGATTGTTCTGATTTGCTTATTTGCCTCCATGTTGAGAAATTTATTATCAAGAGTAAACATCATTTTGATTTTAATTGGAATAAGTTTACAGAAATCTCAGATATCTCTCGGATCTAAGTTAGTTCTCTTTACCTTTGGGATTCATGCATCATTCGTATGTTAATTATCCGTACATGCGCAGACATTTCTCATTCATTTTCTGATTTAGAAACTACCTATTTAAAAAAATGAGTAATCCAAAACGTCACAAACATTTAAATTTATTACAACAAAATTTTAATTGTAAATATTTGAAACATTTACTTTAACATAAGTAAACTTTAATATTAACTGAGTAAAACCAATAATTCCGTAAGCATTGTGCTGCTTTTGTACGTGAATGGCTTAGGTGTTGTCTTTTCAAAACATGCTTCTTCTATTTCCAATTAGACATTTTACTTTTTGAGGAAAAGAAAATCAATTGAATTTGCTCCGGTTTCTATCTTCGGATTCGTACATTATTAATTTAGTCTTTGATTGAGAACTAGAAGGAAATATAATCAACAAGAACATGAATTTGATTATGTTTACAAAAGTTGAAGTAAAATTAAATGATTTTTATTTCAGAATTACTTCAGCTGATATTCGATTATTTTCGTATATGTTGACTCACATAAAACAACATTGTTAATTACAGGTAAGATAATCTTATGATTAATTGCTACAGCAAAGACGTTTTGAAAATAATCCAGGAAATAATTTGGAATTATTGGAAGTTAAATATACATTATCAAAATCGCAAACATTTATCCAAATTGTACTTAAAGACTATACTAGGCATTAAACTATACATTTTGTAATAATGTTTGTTGAAAGCAAAGAATACGTAATTGATTTTAAATATTCTACCAGAAATAAATTGTCATACACACTGTGACAAAAAATTAGGTACTTTTTGTTAGTTCAATGCATTACGTGATTTATCTGCAACTAATCAGAAATTGTATAGTTGGTATGGAATTTCAACTAATAGAACATCGCTTCTACTCACTGGCACATTCCTACTTGAGAAAAGACCCAATGACAATGCAATTTACTTATTACAGCTTTTGGGCGAGGGGAAAGGCTGTGTTCTTATTATTGTACTACCCAGTTAATGGTAACTGGTACGCCATTACTAACACATAAAAATTCCAATTTCTTCTCACTAATTACAATGATTCAATGACCAATCTGGTGCAGACAGAACAAGTTACTCAAACCGAATACAAAAGAATCAGCGACCAATAAAAATTAATTACCTCATTTGCTACTAATTCTATTGCATCGTCACGATGTTGGCTAAAAATCGTATGTGAATGGATTTTCAAACGACACCAAAGATTTTCTCAGCACCACCTGTACATAGTGTTGTACGTTCTTCGAATTTTAAAACACCTTTTTATCCTCAATGCCATTTTTACTTCTTTTTTTTATTTTTCCACTTTTCTTACCTAATATCAGCCTTGCTCGTCTTATCCAAATTGATTTTTAAGGTGCAAAGTTAGAATGTCCAATATATCTCAGAACTGAGTCACAAATGATTAATAACTTTGATTAAATTTTAATTTAAAATTTAAATAAATTTTCGGTTGGAAATAAACAATTTCTCAGTGAATTGGATGATGACTATGTACTTTTTGTTTCTTTAAGACCATAAAAGATTTTCAATAGCTATTAAAAGTGTCAAACGACTTGAAAGCAATTTATGGCTCTGCTTTATTTTTGTCATCATTAGTTCGAGTGCAAATTTGTTGACTTCATAACAATTCAAGTGCCATGTGTTTTTGAGTGCACGGATTGGTTGAGAAAGTGGTAATGGATTGTTTCTCATCTCAGCACTTAAGTGCGGTGAAAGAAGCACTTGATAACGAATAGATGCAAGATTTTTGTTGTTTTTTTAATAGGTTGCATCTGTTTTGCAAATGAGTCAGATGAGTCTCGTAAAAAATTCCCTTTGATTATTTGCTCATTACGATACGTTATCATTAGTTTTTTAAGGGGTTGATGCGATAAAGAGATAGTATGTGAAGAGGCAAAAAAAGGAGTAAAGTTTCAAAATGAGCAATGAATTTTTAAAAATTTTTAATTTTTTTTTCTTTTACAGGGATATGTGCATAGCGAAGGACGGTTTATTCGTATCAAAAGGGACGAGAAGAGCATCTCTACTCTAATCAACGTGCTTAGTGCTGGTAATAAAGGCTAATGAAAGTTTGCAGCGTCTCACGTCTTACCCCGAGGCTCAAGTTTTATACTAATGATTCTCACCAGGGATATTCAACATTCACGGTATGTGTGTAATTAAGAATTGGTCAGGATTTGTTTTACTGATAATTTTAATATTATTTTTTTCTTTTATTTAATTGCAAGAAACTAAAAGCAACCCCTGAGCTTTACTGCGAAACACATTATCACTATGTTACTAATAATTTCATAATTGAATTTAAATATTTAAAAAACAATAATAATTGAAAAAGGATTTTGTATTCTGAAATTTTTTACTTTTGTATAAACGTTATAAATACTATACAGTTTGGCTGTTAAGGGCATATGCATATGGCGAAAATGCACAAATCATTGAGTTTATTGCTTGGATGTAAATTTTGCAGTATTAATCTCTGCTGCTGTGATTTTTATACATCATTTGATAAACTGTCGTAAATTTTTATCTCTCCAATAAATGTTGAAAGAGAGCGTTTTATGAGGTGAAATATGAAATGCAACGATAATGAGACTATGATTCCTGATTCTGTGAAGTGTTTTCATGGTTTATTATATTTCTTAGATGAGAGCGGTGTTAATGAGAAGCTGGAAATAAAAGTTTGACTTCGATTATTACTACAAATTGGGAAAAGTTTAAAATTTAATCATTCAATAAATTTAATGATGAGTAAAGATATTTAATACGGACATTATAAAAGTTTTCCCTACTACAATTCATTGGGTAAGAATCAGCTTTTCTTCCGCAAACTCATTTTCTTCCATTTAATCTTTACGAATCAGGTGGCTCCATCTATCGAATAAAAACGAAAAGATTTTAAAATTTACAACGATTGTTTGTTTTAATATTTAAATACAAGGTCATTGTGCCCGTCCAAGGCCGGGCGGCAAGGCACTACTTTGCTTTGGCCGTACAATGAAAAACACACTTA
>JAQFZN010001313.1:0-16909 GCA_034687075.1 Geophilus carpophagus
GCTGATGCTTGTCCATTTCCACCGTATCCTCCTGCTGAGGCTTGTCCATTTCCACCATATCCGCCGGCTGATGCTTGTCCATTTCCACTGTATCCTCCTGCTGAGGCTTGTTCATTTTCACCGTATCCTCCAGCTGATGCTTGTCCATTTCCATTTCCCCCATAACCTCCATTGCTACCGCTATCTACGTAGCTACTGTAAGCCGAAAACACTTGACCAATATCAGCATTGAGGCTGTAGTAATTGGATGACTGTTCACATTCAACATTGTAATACCAATCACAAACAAAGTATTTTTGGTTAAAAATGGAACCATTTGGACATAGGAAATTGTCCATTTTATTGTTTTCTTGACAAACATGGAAAACCTTTATTAAAAAAATAGGCAAGAAAATATTTGGATTAAATATTTAAAAATTAAATATTTAAATAATA
The DNA here is from genome assembly GCA_034687075.1 of Geophilus carpophagus. Classification (NCBI taxonomy): domain Eukaryota; kingdom Metazoa; phylum Arthropoda; class Chilopoda; order Geophilomorpha; family Geophilidae; genus Geophilus; species Geophilus carpophagus. The sequence goes on from JAQFZN010001313.1 coordinate 436, forward strand.
AATTTATTAGGAAAAAATCGATGAGTTTACCTGACATCTCGATTCAACGTCACTGTAATAACCAGGATAACTTTGACTCTCACAACTGAAACTGGTATATGGAACATCAGACAGAACTGGATAATCTTGTCCAGCTACACCTGGAATTTCATCCCCATGCACTTCATTATCTTGCATAAAGCGGAATGGGTCGATGAAACTGAAATCATTCTGTCCGTAGCCTCCTTCTGCTGCAGCTCCATTTTCTCCGTAACCTCCACCATTGCCATTACCAAGAGGCTCAGCCTCGCCATACCCATTTCCATTCGCTGCACCAGCAGCACCGTATTGCCTCTTAGTCTAACGTGATAAATAAAAATAATTAAACTAAATTTGTTAAAATTTACATTAAAATTTAAATAAAATATAAAACTGAAAAGCAAACATACTTTGGCACATGTGCAGGTGGATAAAAAGACCAAAAGAATCGTCCCCACTAAAATGACTTGCATTTTGCTGGAGATTCTGTAAAGTGAAATATATTTTAAATGAATAGAAATATAAGATGCTTCCAGTCATTGACCCGTATTCTTCACATACATTTTGATATACTAATTTAATATAACAATAGATAAATAATTCTGAATTAAAAAATTAAGTATATAACTATTCTATTATATATTACAATTTAATAAAGCTTATTTTTATAGACAGCAATTTTTATAAAAGCAATTGGGTACTAAACCTTTAAACTTGATTTTTGATTACATTTAAAGTTATTGGTTGTATTAATATAGAAATATTTTTATCTGGTTATAAACTGGTTAAATTTCCAAAAAAAATTAAGAAAAGTTGCTTTTCCTGCCTAACTCAAATGTTATTGTAAAAGTTCATTGAATTTCTACGAGTGAAACATACTCAACGAGAATTAAAATATAAAAGCGATGGGAAAAGTAGAGAAGTGTTTCTCACCTGTGCAGTGAATTAGCTGTATCTGCTATGGTTCCAACGAGATTGTGAGTGGTGCCATTACGTGTGATGCCTTTTATATAGTAGCTGGAGATCGGTAGGCGGGGAAAAGTTGTTGTAGAATCGGGGCATCTGACAAGTGGACGTGAGGCGGACGGCGCCCCAAAGAAAGAACATCTGACACACTTTCTCTAGGGAGGGCTCATTGCGTATGGATGTAGCTCGCTGGCCGAACGCTTCTTTTGCCGTTGAAATCAACCGTCGTGGGTCATTTCAGATTCCAACATATTTAAAAACAAACTGTGGAGGGTTCAAAGATTTAATCTATTTTGCGCTATGTCTGCGCTGTTTTATTTGTGACTGATTGAAGGGTTATTTAGTGACAATGACAAGTATTGGAATTTTGATAGGAAAAAAATATGGGTGATGAATAAAATTTTTTGTGAAAGGCGGAAGTAAAGGAGGATTCTATTGAGAGTAATAACACAATTGAGGCACTGTTTTTGATATTTTATCAGATTTTTTTTTTATATCTGCGATTTCGATTTTTTCTTGTTGAGCTTCCTCAAGCAGGTTGGAACTAGTTTTTTGGTTCACATCTTTATGATATATTAACTGTGGTGTGTCGAAGCTTTTTATAATGATTGGCGTAAGGTTTTGATTAATAGGGATATTTATAAAATAATAATAAAATATATAAAAATTTTTATGAAAAGTGAAAAATTATTAATTAAATTAGTAATTTATTTGTTCTATTTTATTATTTTATTATTTCTTCAGTTACACCTCGTGCTGCATTAATTCGACACAGTAATGTGTCGAATTAATGCAGCACGAGGTGTAACTGAAGAATTTTTGTACTTAATGATATAAAAATTAATATTGGGAAAAATGAGGGCTTTGTACTCTACTGAAGGTGTAAAAAGATGTTTTGTTATGAGTTTTTCAGGTGAGGGAGTTAATTTTGTTGATTAACCAGCTCAGTTTCGAGAAAGATTACTGTGGGAACAAAATTCCCTTCTCCATCCACCCAATTTTCCTTAAGCCGCAGGCTTAAACATGCAACAAGTTTCCAGCTACTTTTTAACTAAAACTCATAAAAAAATAAATGGTTTATAATAATGGAATTCAAGACAGGTGTTATGGGGTTAATTAAAAGAAAATTAAGAATAGGATTAATAAAAAGAAAAAAAATGTGAATAATTAAAATATTTAATTGTATCAAGTAGGTCAGAAGTGGACAAAATAAGACTTGTTTCACATCGCAAATAATCCTGTTTGGACTTTGAGTGAGGAAGTGGAATGAAATGTCGTTTTAGTAACGATGATTAGTATAGATGCGATGGATGATGGGAAATGTTTAATTTGGGTGTGGTTTTGAGGCCGAAAATGAGTTATAATTGATTTATACAACAATAAATGATGATTATCATTCAGAAGTGAAAAAAAATATTATAATAAATGGAAATGAAATGGAAAAAAGTGAAAATTGATCATTTTGTTTGTCTTTATTTGCTTAATGAGGTCTTAGGGAGGAGCTTTGCATATGGTTATGTATATGAGTTGATAAGGTTGTTTGCATGTCTATTCATGTACATTTGGATTGAGATTTTGATGTATGGTTAGCAGACTGGAAGAGTATAATTAGCTGACAGTTTTTAGTATTTTTTCGGTATTTATTTATTTTTTTAAATAGGATGATCATAAGTTATTTATCTTTGATCATAGTTTTGAAGAATGTTCAGTTTATACATTTTTTAATGCATTTTTTTTAATTTGTTGCATTTAGGTCTAAATTGTTTTTAAAAAGAATTTAATTTATGGTTTGTGTGGTTTCTCTTATCTGAAACCAGCAAAAAATTTAAATTTGTTGTTTTTTTTTAATTTTTTTGCGTTTAAAAATAATATTTTTCAGGATATTTTTATTTTAAATGATGAGGAAGATATAAGTATAATAATGTTATTTTTTAACTTGATGATTTGTGACATTAATTAAAGGGTATATGTTATATCTTTTTTTAAATTTGTTTATTTTTATACATGCAGGGGGAGATAGTATTGATTGATGGCGGTCTCTGGAGTAGAGACAGGATCCAAGTTTTTGTAATGTTTGTTCTAATTTAAATTTGTTTTGCTTCGATTCACTAATTATGGCTTTAAAATTGGGAGGGGAAAATAGGATATACATTTAGGTGGTCTGGATTCACCCTTAGTTGTATGTTTTTAGTGAAAAAATTGTGTGTAATTAATTTGAAATATCAATTTTTATGGGAAAATTTATTATTGTTTAAAAGTAAATAATTAAATAAATAAATAATTGGAAGTTTAGTGTAATTACTAAAATTTGTTTTGGCCTTGTTTACATCATTAGTTGATGAGTAAATATGAGAAAAGCGTGAAAAATCTACTAATTAAATACTGATATGTTGTAATCTTTTCGTTTTGTAGAGCTGTGTGTGAAGTTTTGATCTGAAATAAAAATTATCGGAAAATTTTAAAATTAAATATTTAATTCTTTTTAATTGCAGATTCTAACAGTATTTTTGGGACTGCCTAAAATGATGGAAAGTTACATCTAGATGAAAAGTTATATCAAAGTGGAGAATTACTTGTATACCAAAATGGAGAATTCTATATCAGAATTGAGAATTTATACCAAAATGGAGAATTTTATCACTTTGATGGACATTGAAGATAAATTAGAGATCCTAATCATCTTCATCTTATCTCTAAAGTAACTATCAGATTTTTTTAATAATTAGATCAAGTTTAATGATTTTTTTTTGTTTCAGGGTGGGGTTTAGATCTTGAATTTGGGTTTCAATGTCTACACATCCATCAACAAGCGATTGTCGGTATGTCTTATATATTTTTATTTAAACTTAATTTTTATTGTTATTTAATAATATTAAATTAATAATATCTATAAAAATTAAATTGAATTGTTATTACGCGAACAGTTAAAGTAGGTTTATCGAACATACGGTTCGTGTTTATATGGTCTTTTTTTAATCATAAATTGATCACTTTTGATCATAACCATGTCGACATTTACATTATCGGCACCATTTATTCGAGTCAACGACATTAAAAGTTGCATCATCATCAGTAATCAATTCATAAATTATCTCAACTCATAACCTCACAATTCCAATTTTTCTTATCTTAAAACATAAACCTAAAACCGTCCATTTTGTTTGCATCATCGAACCAAATCTAAATAACCGTAATAGTTATAACATAAAATATGGTTTTTAATTCTTTTTTTCATCTTTTATTGATTATTATTGCTCTTTAAAGATCAAAAATATGATAAAAATTGGACACAACTTTAATTTCAGTCTCTGACAGCATTTTAAATTTTTTTAAATAAAAAAAAAATAATAGTGAGAATGTTTTTTAATACGCAATTGTGGGAATTTTATCGCCCATGGTGTGTAATTTGAATGAATATCTGGTTTGATTATCTAAAAATTGTTATATTTAGCCCGCTGGGTGTGATTTTACATGCCAATTTATGAATAATCTTCTGTGTCGAATTGAGATTTATTTATAATTGAGAATTAGGGATAAAAAAGTAAATATAACTAATAATTTGTGATAACCGTCGTTCTGATTCTCAGATTGGAAATTTGTTGGAAAAAAAATATTGCATAATAAATTTATTTATTTTTCAGTTTGAGAATTGAGATCAATTGCTTTGTTTGGATTGGAAAATGCCATTCGAAATAGATCAATGTATTTTAAAAGTAGTTAATTTTCTAACTACTTTACAAACCTGTTTTTATAGCAATTTATAAGGTAAGGGAAGTGAAAACATTTCCCCAACAAGTTCTACATTTAGTTTCTTTTTATTTCTTTTGGGAAATATTTTGGAAATTAAATTTAAAATTTAGATTTTGAATTTTATTAGTTTATAAAAGCTTGTTTATTTGGCAGGTTATGTTTAAATAGTGATGTAAAAGCACGATTTTTTTTATTTTCATTCTCAATTCTCATGTTTGCGCGTGTTTACAATAAAATAACTTAGTCATTTGAAATTGTTTAAGCCTTTGCATACAAATGAATCTTGTGCAAGAATCCCAATTTTTTTTTATCTATTTCAATTGCTTATATTTAGGACAATATGATGTGTGTGGAGAGGAATTTTTAATTTAAGGACTTTTCTAATTAACCGGGCGTTTTCTAAAAGTGTTACAATTGATTTGTAGACTATTATGGACACAAAGATGACATCAAAGGCAGGAAGTTGCATAATCTTAAAAAAAATAAGCCGAATTAGGTGATGGGATTATGCAAATGCATGAGAGATAACGCAAAATCAGTGAATTTATGCTAAAATTTGCAGATAAACATTATGTACTATAAAAAAATGATGTAATAAAACATGGTAATTAAATTACTGATAAAAATCTATTTAAATTAAAAAAAAAGGACTGGAATTGAGATTTGTTCTTTGTTCAGATTTCTAAGAACTCATTCGAATTAAGGGTTGCGCACATTGAGCAGGATGTGATTGAATTTTTAGATATGAAGGTCAAAGGAAAAGAGTGGAAAATGAAACAATCGAGTTACCAGCCAATTAGCTATTAATTGTTGTTGACAATAGCAGTTTTAATGGCTGCTGTTGAGAATTGTTATTAATATTAGTTATTAACTATTATTAAACTAAACAATACCATTTAGTGTATTTTTTTCAGTTACAAGAGTTTAATGTGCCATAAAACGGTTGATAACAAGACTAGATGTAATAAAAAGGATAAAAAAAATTTATATTTTATTTAATTAATGAAATGTAAGTAAGAATTTCTGAGAATTTGTAATAATGTCAGACACTCTTTCCCATTTTGCTGTCAAGTGATGACAAGTTGCTGTAAGGAAGGGGGAAGTGAGTAAGTAACTAAGTGATGATTTATAAATGAATTGGACATTATTTTTTTTGATGGATAAGATCTGACATAATGAAATTTCTAACAAAAAACAAGTCAAGTTTGAAAAATCACTAGGTCATTCTCACAAGATGGTCATTGGATCCATTGGGGTCAGTTGTGCAATGAGTGGAAATAAACAATAGGACATTTTTTAAACATTAACAGAGTTTTTCTCTTCTTTCATTAATTTATTTAGGTCTATTATTTATTATATCTTCATAGGAAAAGGAAAAATTCCTTTTTTGTTGTTGATTTGTTTCATCATCATCATATCTGAAAATTACTGGACCTTTACTACATTATTTCATTGTAAATTTGCATTCTTTTTATGTTAATTTCTGCTTTTTTTATTCATTTAAAAAAGTGTTTACTTTTTCTTACATATTTTCTCTGGGGTATTGTAAAGGGTTTGATAAGAATCTATGTTAGAGTACATAATATGTCGTTTGGTGATGTTGTTTATTTCCTTTCACTTTTGTCCATTTGTGATCCACATTTTGCAGAATTCGTTCACCCTCTTCTAGATTGATATTATCCTGTTTTTATTTTCTTAATCTAGATAGTCTAATTGTATATTAAGAAAATATTTTTTTAAATTAAATTTATTAAATTTATTTTATTAAAAAATTAATTTTGATAATTTCCATTCTGTTGGATGCTTCGGTTGTGATTAAATTACTAGATTAGAGTTGGGTTGAGATTATTTACCCCGAAGATGCATTAAATTGATAATAATCTCTAATGGCATTTAATTTTTAACATGTTAAATGACAGGCAGCTAATTTTCCTGATTTTTTGATAGGTTTGGTTACTAAATTCTGCTAGTGTTAATTGCTAAAATAAGACTGTCTAATTGATGGCTTATACGTGATAGGTTTGCAGACAATTTTTAATGGACTAGGTAATGTTGCTTAATCTCTTACTTAATTTTTTTTCAAATTAAGTAAGAGATTCTTTTTGAATATTCTGTTATTCTATGGCAGTGGTCAGGGCCGGATTTATGTATAAGCAAAATAAGCAGTAGCTTCGTGCTCCCATTCATCAGGGGCCCCAGAAAAAATAGTAGAAAAAATATTATAATGATTTTGATGTTTTTGATGTGAATGTATTTAAATCAGAAATATAATATATATTTTTAACTTTGTAAGTAATTTTTATCTTTGCTGCACATGTATTTATATTTATTATATATGAAGAGATAGATTGTGTATTTTTTAGATTTTTAAAATTAATCTTTTTATTTTGGAGAGGGGGCTCCCAAAAATATTTTTGCTTAGGGCTTTGCAATACCTAAATCCAGCGCTGGCAGTGGTATTCAAACTGGGTTCTAGGGAAACTGGGTTCCGCGAGATGTCTCAGGGGTTCAACAAACAAAATTTAATTTATTTAAATTTTCATAATTTTTTTAAATTATTTAAATTATTAAAAATTAAAATATTTTAAATTACATTTTTAAGAAATAAATGATTAATTTTTGAACTAAATATTATTTTATGTTCATGTTAATGTATATAATTAATAAAATTAAATTTTTAACATAGGGTTCCATAGATAATTTTATCTTGAAAAAGGGTTCTGCAAGATGCCAAGGTTTGAAGACCACTGTTCTATAGCTACAAATTCTAAGTTTATTTACTTAATTCTAAAATGTATCAATATTTTTTCAAATGTTGCGAAATGATGACTTAATTATATACAATTTTTTTCCTCAATAAAACATCATTTGGGAACATGTTGGGCTCACGCAATACAAAAATGCAAGTCAACACATTGTGATTAATTCACATACTCCCCGCTAGTAGGTGAACTCGATACAGATTTCGCTTTCGTTCTTTCTCGTGATGATAAAACATCTGGGTGGAGCTCGCTCCACAAACCTTCACAGCTGTTGACACACGTGCCAGATGATTAACTCGTGAAGACCACAAGATGTCGTGACCGTGATTGCGATATTGGGCGTAATTCAGAGCACAAAGAAAATAACTCTTAACCTATTTCCATTAGGCGGAGGCTGAATCTGAGATGAAGACAAAATAAACATAAAAATTTTATAGAAAACACCTATTAACCCCTTGACAAATAACGCCTTAGGTTCTTTTTTGATTGAATTAGGTGATTTTAGTGATAAATTTGCAATATAAAAGCACACAAAAAATTTAATAATAATATTGTGGCCTGAATAAGGAAGAAAGGAATTTAATGAAGAGTTGAGGCTCATGTTGATTTATATTGTGGATATAAAGTGTTTGTATGTGGTTCACTCTGGTAGCAATTGGTGAAACTGGTTTTGTGTTTTTTTTTTATGAAAAGAGTTGTGAAACAGTTTTTATAATTAAATATATTATCAAATTTTTATTTTAACATTGCACATTACATTTGATTTCATAAAAACAGAGAGTTATCAAAAAATGACAATAATAAATTGATTTTTTAAAGTTTTAAGCACTTAAGCTTCTACATAGAGCAATGGGGAAATGGTTGAATTAAGAGCATAAGTTATATAATTTACAAAAGAATTTATAAAAAATTAAAAATAATAAAAAGTAAGAGTAAAAATTATATGCCCACAAATGCCTCGGTTTCTATCGACTACTAGAAATGTTTTTGGGAAAAAAAATAAGGAGGAAAGGAAATAGGATGGGAAGGATGATTTTGGGTGAGATGGGAACTGAAAGTTGCGACTAGATGTCAATGCAATCAAGGAATATGTGAGTATGAATAAAATGATTAGTTATGTAAGGAATTTTCTCTCTGATTCTATGTTGTTGTACTCCGAAGTTATTCATATGGCTGCTCAAGAAATATGAATTTATTGGTTTAATATCGAGCTCCAGCTGATTGGCCGTTAGATACTCCATTACGAGATCCATATCCACCAGTTCCTCCTGCTTGGGCGCCTCCATTTCCGTAACCTCCAGCACTAGCGATGATTCTTCCTGCACCGTTTCCTCCGTTTCCGCCATATCCACCAGCTGCGCCGCCATTGGCACCAGCGCCAATGGCACCTCCATATCCACCTTGAGCACCACCGTTTTGCCCACCGTTACCGCCATAACCACCTTGAGCACCACCGTTTTGCCCACCGTTACCGCCATAACCACCTTGAGCACCACCGTTTTGCCCACCGTTACCGCCATAACCACCTTGAGCACCTCCGTTTCTAGCACCCCCATTCCCGTATCCGCCATTTCCTCCTGCAGCTGCTCCTCCATTTCTAGCACCATTATTTCCGTAACCTCCTGCTCCTCCATTTCTAGCACCGCCATTTCCGTAACCACCAGCTGCACTAATTCTAGCTCCTCCATTACCATATCCGCCATTTCCTCCTGCTGCAGCTCCTCCGTTACCATATCCACCATTTCCTCCTGCAGTTGCTCCTCCATTTCTAGCACCACCGTTTCCGTAACCTCCTGCTCCACCATTTTTAGCGCCTCCATTACCGTAACCACCAGCTGCACCAGCACCACCATTTCTAGCTCCTCCGTTACCATATCCGCCATTTCCTCCTGCACTCGCTCCACCATTTCTAGCACCACCGTTTCCGTAACCTCCTGCTCCACCATTTCTAGCTCCTCCATTCCCATAACCACCATTTCCTCCAGCAGCAGCTCCATTTGTGGCACCATTTCCATAACCTCCAGCTCCTCCGGTTCTACCTCCATATCCGCTTGCTTGACCAATTGATCCGCCAAAGCCTCCCGATTGTGCACCTCCACTTCCTCCATAACCACCGGCTTGAGCCCCTCCGCTTCCTCCATAACCACCAGCTTGAGCCCCTCCACTTCCTCCATAACCACCAGCTTGAGCCCCTCCATTTCCACCGTATCCTCCTGATTGGGCAGCTCCGTTTCCACCATAGCCTCCTTGGGAGCCTCCATTGCCTCCGTATCCAGCTGATAAGAACCCGTTAATAGCAGCAGCTCCACTGTAACCGCCGTTAGGTGCAACTCCAATCTGTGCATTGAGAGCAAAATATTGAGAAGAGCTTGCACAGTCAACGTTGAAATACCAATCGCAAACGAAATATTGTTGGTGAAAAACTGATCCATTTGGGCATAGAAAACTATCAAGTTGACCACCTTCTTGGCAAATATGGAAAACCTAATGTGGAAATAATAACAATAAATAAAATTACATAAGATTATTAAGATTAATATAATATTTTAGTCAAACCTGGCACTGAGCATCAACATCGGCATAATAACCTGGCAATTGCTGACTCTGACAACTAAAAGAAGTCTGAGGGACAGAGGAGAAAACGGGGTAATCTTGACCGGCAACACCGGGAATTTCATCACCAGTTGATTCGTAATCGAATTCACCACCACCAATGCCATTTCCACCACCATAACCACCTGCTTGTCCACCTCCAATTCCACCAAATCCACCAAAACCACCATTTCCATTGCCTCCATCCCCACCATAACCACCTTGGCCTCCATAACCTCCAAGACCTCCTGCTTGTTGACCGCCATAACCTCCTACACCGCCTGCTTGTTGACCGCCATAACCACCCTGACCTCCGCTTGAGCCACCGTTTCCATTAGCATTTCCTACACCGCCATATCCACCGCCACCATTTCCGTTAGTGTAACCACTTGCTGCACCATTTCCGTTAGTGTAACCACCTGCAGCACCATTTCCAATTCCATTAAATGACCCACCACCACCTGAGTAGCCATTTGATCCACCATTACCACCATATCCTGCCTGTCGTTTGCTCTGTAAATAAATACAACCGATGAATATTTTTTGCCAAGTGGCCATGTTTTTATTAATATATTATTAATTTTACTGAGGATTCTGATGTGGGTCATTGGCTCGATGCGTGAGAATATAATTCAGTGCACAAGACCTTACTCTCTTTATAAAAAAATGTGATAATTGTTTTTATTTGTTTTGAAGCTTTAAGCAATATGATGCTATGAGAAATAAGACTATATGACAGAACAATATAATCTTGATAATGGCCTAGGTAATTAAAACTGGCCTTATTCTGACCTACAAATGAGCTAGGAATGTGTAGGGTGATTAGAATGATTTTCTCACGTTTTATCATTAGGGGGTTATAAAAGTATTTCACTAAAAGTCATCAACATTTAATTTGAAATTTTTTTCTATGGAAATCTTATGAAAGAGCCATGATAATTAATCATCGTGATGATAAAAAATTGTAAAGTGGATTTAAGATTTAAGGAAAAAAGTTGATTTTGGGTTTAATGAATCTTGTGTACTTACTTGAAGAGCTAAAGAATGAGCCACAATGGCGAAAAGGATGATAAACAATAAGCTTCTCATTTTCAATGGAGTTAATGGAGGAAAAACTGTAAATTGAAAAGAAATGTGAATGAGAATTTCAAGTTTTTATAAGAAAATGGGTGAATTGAATGGTTGGTTGGTTTTGTTTATTATCTATAATGAATTCTTTTGGTGTAAGATGAGTTGGTTGTTATTGTCAAATGGATGAGTTGGTTTTTTACAGTTTGTATAGTTGAGAGCTGATTCTAAATAAGCATAAAAAAGAACTTTTCCTTTTAAGAACTTTTGTTCTGTCCTTCAAAGAGTTATTGCTGTGATGTTTCCGTTTCATGAAGATGAACTGTAATTATGGGCGTTGCTGATGCAATGAGTTTTGGTGCACGTTTACTACGAGAAAATAAGTTAGACCTGGTCTATTTCCGGGTCGTCAATGACCTAGTTGAGTGAATGGTCAGTTTTACTCAATCAATTAATCATTTTTTTATATTTAAAAGTGGAAAATTTTAACATATAAATTTTTTTATGGAGATATAGAATTTAAAACATGAATATTTTTAGAAATGTATTATAAAAGTTTAATTTTTATGTGTAATTCAATTTTTTTTTTATAAAATTTGGAGACTAAACTTAAAAAACTAAAAATTAAATACAAATTTTCTAAAAATTATTTGAAAATCTTAAAAAAATGTTATAAAATTTATAAGTTTCTATCGTAATATCCTCTCCAATTAATATAAATATATAAATAAGTGAAAATATAAATGATTTATAAATCAATAAGTCTAAAAAAAAATTACAAACATAAAATAATATAAAAAATAACTTCAAAATATTCTAAATCCAACACAAACTCATCTCAAAATCAGACACAAAACTCAAAAAAAAATTAAACCTTAAACTAAATAAATATAAAATTCAAAAAACAAACTAATAATAAACAAATAACTAAAACCCAACAAAACCGCAGTAAACCATAGAACATCTTACCTCTAGATATCTGTCTCTCTCCTATGGATTCCACGAAGATTTTGAGCTAAAGTAGTAAGATGCTGCTCCTTTTATACTACTTAGAACGATGGGAGCAGGGCGGAGAAAGTGGATTCATTTCTGGGCCACAACATCACGAGGAGAATCAGCCTCTCCTTAACCAGAATGGTCAAAGCCTTTTTTTTTTTATTTTTTAATTTCACTCTTCATCAGTTTTGACACACATTTGGACGTTTAGAGAGGTGCATCTTTAGATCCGGTCAATGCAGGAACCGTATTGGTACCTGTGGGCACTCACGTGCATCCCATTATCCTCCCCGCCTACCCCGAGTCGGATCCCAAGGGAATGAGATACGCTACACTTTTCATATTGAAATCACCAGACGAGTTGTACGTGTTATTGAACTTTTGATAAATTTTATCAATGGAGTAAGTAAATAATAGATTTCTGGGCTGTTTATATGGAAAATAGAAGAGGAAAATTGGCATTTGATGATAAAATAATAAAGGATCACGATTTTTTTTATCTTTTTTATATAAAGGGAATTAAATGTAATTTATTGCTGATTTATTTATTGATTTGTTTTATTGGTATTAAGTAAGAATGGGCTAAAATAGTATTTACTAAAGGTGTGACATGTTCGTTCTATATCGTGACGAAAAGATAGAGTTAAGCATTAATAATATGGTTTATGATCGTCCCTTTAAATTAGGGATTCGGACGTGAAAAAATTCGATGATGGTGAAAGATATAATAAGTAGAAATTGTGTTTAATCGCACACGTGGACAAGGTAATGATAAATGAATTAAAAGAATTTATTTCTACTTTTGTTTTGCACGTAATAAATAGATGAATATTCTTGAACTATTTCTTTTTTTTCTCGTTTGTTTTTGAAATCTGAAACTATTTTTCCTCGTTCGGCTTAGATGACTCGATGAGTTTTATCCTTATGTTATAAAATGAGGTGATGCTAAATTTTTCCATCATATTAACACACAATAAAGATTTTTAAAATGTCGACTGACTTCCCATGAAGCGTTTTGAGCACTAATGGGTCGAAACAATTTCATGAGGCATTCATTGTATTAATTGTCTTTTATCATTTTATTTTCCTGCTTTGTTAATATGTTAGTCACGGATCACCCCTTTTCCTCCTAATTTTGACTTTTTCTTTTCACTTGTGTGGGGGAAGTGAAAACAAGTGGGAAAAGGAGAGGAATTTAATTGATAACGTGTCACGGGAATTAAAGGATATGATTGGCAATGCGGTTAATTAACTTTGAAATTTTTTTAAATTTATTTTTATATTTTTATTATTTTAGATTTGTAATTAATTATTAATTAAAGTGTTTGAAACCGAAGGTGAACGAGGTTCTCAACCTTAACTTGATGCTCGTAAATAATTGTGGAGTGATATAATTATTGAGTAAGTTGTTAATGACAATTAATAGGTATTGTGAGTAATAAATTTTTGTCAATTTTTAATTTTATGAGGAAAAAATTGAAATTTATATTTTTTATTTCAGTTAAGTGATTAGATTTGACATTAAAAGTTCAATGATTATGTTAATCAAGTGTTTATATTTCTTAAACATTTATTTGTTGGATTTTTTAATATAAATATTAAGAGAATTGAATGATTTAATAGTGGGAACACCTAGTTGCTATCACATCACGCTTTTTATGTTAACTGCACGAACGTTGGATGAATTTGTGATGTAAGAATAAATAATAACATTAAATCTTTAAGATTTTTATAAAAAATGAAGAAAAACTCAAAATGGCAGTAGCTTTAATTGAAGTAGCTTGTACCTCATTTGAAACGCATAATCTTTGTCGTCACGTTTGAAAATAATTTAAAAAGTTTAAAAAATTTAAACAAGATTATCAAACACAAAAATAATTATTTAAGAGGATAAATATAAATGATTAAAACTTAAACACAAGGTTAATACTCCATTGGATCGGATGAAAAATAGTCTAATCTACAAACAAAGTGAAACCTATTTTTTTAAACGGGCTATTAAAAAATATAGGCCTGCGTTTAAAAAATAGTTGTTTTCATTGTGAAGTGCGAAATTTTTTTCCCATTATCTAAGTGGATGAACCTCGCACATAAGAATGGTAGATAAGTCTCACATGGTACAACGCCCTTCAACTCGACAAGTGCAGTTTTCGTTTTTTATTTCACCTTGCATGTCATTTTGTACCTTGTTTGATTTAATCCCAAATGAAACACCATCCTCTGCAATTAAGTTATAAAAAAGGCTGCAAGGTAACTTGGTCGTTTCTAGTAAATGAAAATGCTCATTTCTATGTAAATTAGGTTTAATTTGGATTTGGAAAAATTAGATGTGATAAAAAGGTTAATTTGGATGTTGTTGTGGAGGTTTTTAATTGGTCTGGTTTAGTAAGAGTTATTTTTAGAATAAAATGGTGAAAATAATTAGATATTTTATATAAGAGAGCCATGTTTGAATTTTGTGAATGATGTAAGCAGATGCCATGTTGGTTTTTATTTTTAAATTGGGTTTATTGTTTTATTTGAAATAATTTCCTGGATTTTATACGTTAGATAAAATTTCAAGAACAAAAATTGCTTTATAACTTTACAATACATGAGAACTGGGATCAAATTATTATTACAAATTACACAATTTATATTTTTTATTTCTATATTATTGTGTAGTAATTTTGAGATCTTTTATTCGTATCATTTTACAAATATTTCACACGAAACAAAAGAATGAAACAGAAAAAAAACTGACAAATGACAGTTGTCAAATGTGCAGATCTGTTCATATTTCATAAAACTTTATTATATTTTCCAGATGGGTGTGAAATAATTGAAGAGATGCGCATACAAGAGAGCTTCACTCGATCACTTGAAACGTGATGTTTGTTGATGGAGACAGTGAAATATGGGCTTAGTTCACCTCGAACGTTCCCAATGAAGTGTTGGGTGGGTCAACTTTGGGCTTGAGATATATTTTATAAAAGTTTATTAGCAGTTTAAGATAAAGTGAAAATTGAATAATAAAAAAGTTTTTAATGGTTGGTGGGTGATGCGTTGAGCATTTAAATGAAGTGTCGGTTCAAGATTTTCGGAATCCATATTAAGAGACAGCAGATTTGTAATAAATTGTAATATTAATTTACAATTACTACGCTTGGTTCTGTGCAGTGATAAATAAGTCAGAAATGTTGGTTTATTCAAATGTGGATGACTAAACGTGGATTTTGAGATGTAAATAAAACAGGAAATCAGTTTGTTTATCTCAAGAAAAGTATTTGTTATGCAAAAGTGGCACTTGATTATAAAATAAATAGGAAAAAAGTTATTTTTATATATAAAAACGTGTTCTAATAACAAAATGAGAAGGTGAAAATATTTTTTTACTCAGTAAAAGACCTCGATCTGGATTGGATAGCCAATTAGGGTCAATTTTTGATGTAATAGGGTTTAGAAGTGTAAATATTTAAAAAGTGAAAGGTTATGGGAAATTTGAAGAGAAATAGACTGGAAAATGTAATGAATTACGAGGTTAATAGACTTGGAAAATTGATTTTTATTATTATTACTATTATAAAAATATAAAAATGTTTTTATCTTAATTATTATTAATAAAACGCCTTGAAGCTGAAATTTGAATAATTTTAATACTCTTAAATTAATTTTTAAGTTGATAATAAGTGGGTGGTTCAAAGTTTATCCATAAAACTATAATTTGTTTAAATTTTTGCATAAATTTTTGCGTAAATTAACTTTTTTCATTGTTTTATGGCCTTGAATATAAATTTAATTAGCTACTTTATGCATTGTTTCAATTATCTGCTACTTGTTTTCCTAAAATTAAGAAAATTATATTTAATCTGATTGAGTTGTATTATGCGATTAGCACTTTTTTACACGTAAAATTGTAAATGATGTAATCCGTAGTCATACAAGATCCTCTAAACGTTATTTAAGAGCTTAGTTTTCATCTAACAAAACTTTTATTATTCTTCTTTTCTTATTTATAGTTTATGCTTTAAAAATGCTATGTATTTGATTACACTATGACCTAACATGTGCTATCATCACACATCGAGCAATTTGTTTATTCAAATCATCTTTCTTTATAGTATACAAGTCCCACCTTCAATTTGTTACTAACGAATCATACCCTATGACCCTGCCCCAATCCGAGTCCTACTTTCATTCTGTGATGCGATTTAATACCACTAGACTTGGATATGGTTCTAATTAATTTTTATATTAAACAAATTTATAATAAAATTTTTATTTTATATTTTATTAGGGCCCGAAATGGAATATTTAATGAACCGGAATATCGCTCTGGTTTG
>JAQFZN010001314.1:0-16906 GCA_034687075.1 Geophilus carpophagus
CACCAAAGGCCACATATTTAATAATTGTTGTGTTGTTATGTTATTGCGCTAACTATAACAACAACAAATGGATGTTAAACTTACGACAACGACAAAATAAAAATATTTTTTGTTTGTCATTGTTGTAATTCATGTTGTACAACATTGCGCTAAGTCTCTATTATTGTAAATCAATTTTATTGTTCTATCCACTTCTACTCTTACCTTTATACTTGATGTATCAAGAGCAAGTCGCTCTTATAGTTTAATAGTATTAAACTAAACTTTATTATTCTTCTACAACGTATACACGTATAAACACATCTTTATCTCACAGATGTTCTGCGGGAGTCAGCTAGTTGATTATTATGCTCCATCCCCCTTGCTTCCCTGTCACGCCCAAACCTGACAGTTGATCGAGTGACGATCATATATTAATTTGTTTTATTTTAATATTTTTTAGGAAGAATTAGCAAAAGAAACTAATGAGACTAAAAAAAGCATATTAACCATAATAAAAAAGAATAGATATATTAAATAACTTTTTACAATTAACAGATACAATTATGGCAAGTACACATTATATGCAAATACACCCATACCTCACTAAACTGCCACTCTTTATACGGCAACCCTCACAGAGACAACTTCTTCTGAGCTCCTAACGAAACATCAGATGATTACCCTTTGGAAAGCCAGTCTCACCACCGGACACAGGCCTGCGAGGACCCCCAACAGGTCCTGTACCGACAGCACTCGATAGGCCCAATATAGTGCAACCAAGTATAGTGCTTTGGCTGTGGACACAGTGTGACACTGACTCAACGGCAGCATGTTAAAGGTCAGTCAGGGTAGTGGAACAGGGCTGCAGCTAATAAAAGATATTAGTGAACCTAAACCTTGTCTCTGACTCGATTATTTATTATGCTCCATTCCCCTTGCTTCTGTATCACGCCCAAACCTGATGGTCAAGCAAGTGACAGTCATAAAACAAAATAAAACAAAACAAAATTATACAAAAGAAAATAAAATATCCATTGCAATAAATAAGTAAATTCTCTTTTTGATGTATTTTTTTTTAATTCTAGGCTAAAGAAACCACTGTTCAGAAAATTGCACCGAGAAACGCCTGCAAAACAAAATTTCAGCACTGAAGAAGTATAAACAGGTAAAGAAATGGATTTCACAGACTGGACAAGGAGTTGAAGCTGAGTAGACCTTTGCATCATAAACTTTGCCTAAAACAAAAATAAATAACCACAAATTTACAATTCCCATTGCATGGATGGAAATACAAACAGACCTGGCTGCCCAACATGACATGCTCTAATTTTCTTAAAGGGGTCACACATAATTTGTGCATTTAATGAGTAAAAACCCTTCCTGTTGAAATATGAAATGACATCGTCTTTTGGCGCTCTAGCTAGACCAATGTGAGTCCCATCCACATATCCAATGCATTGTTAAAGTTGTTTAGTGATCACATAGTGGCCAATATTTTGCCTTTCTGCATCATTAGGCCAAGAAATAAATTTAGTTTCCACTGATAATAATGCTGAATTAACTCGTTTTGTGAATAAATTCAGCATTCCCCCAACCCCAATCCAAAGTTTCGTGCCTTTGCCATTATGCCTGCTGAATTTCCCAACGTTCCAAACCTAAAAAAATATTACATTAATATTGCACTCATTCAATGAGCACTGTTCGTCTTATGCTTCTAACTATGAACACATCTATTGAAGTGAGTGTTTGTATCGAGCTTAGGACGGTAAATGGATTCATAATTTACTACGGTAATTTATTTTGTTATTATTATTAAACCTAGACCTGCAACGGTTCAGGCTAGAACCGGTTTCAGACCAGTTCGGTTCGGTTCGGTTTATAGATACCCTGAGACCGGTTCACCATTCAAATCAATAAAAGTTGTAAAAATGTAGTTAAATTGTAAAAATTCAATAAAAAAATGTCATTATTAATCACAATACGTGTCATCATTATTTCCTGCAGCACTTAATAAAAATAAGTAGTTTTAAGTTTTGAACTTATATTTAAATTTAAATATCAGACACAAATAAAATTCTAAATAAATAAAATCAAATCAAATAAAACAAAAGTGTAGTCAAATTGTTTCATATCAAGTGCTATCAAATACTAATACTTGAACACTATTAGAAAAGAGAAACCGCCAGTCACTAAGAAAGCCAGTAAGTCAGCTTTTATGAAGAAGTATGGTCACATTGAACCAGTGCTTGAAAGGAAGTATAACGAGGCAGTCGCAAGATACAGAACCACAAGCTGCAAACCATACAGTACTGTCGATGACCCGGAGTTCATTCGGCTTCTTCAGACATTCAATCCAAGATTTACGCCAAAGTCGAGGACCTACTTTACAGAAACATTGGTTCCAAGCATTTACCGAGCAAAGCGAAATGATATAAAAATGATATTGAAAGAGGTAAAATTGGTCAGTGCAACTTGCGACGCCTGGAGCAACCCGAACATGGAATCCTGTATGGGACTAACTGTCCATTTTGTTAAGGATTACAAGCTCCATACTGCTTGTCTCGAGTGTGCTCCTTTTGAGGGCGAGCACACTGGCGAAGATATAGCACTTTGGCTTCTTAATTTAAACCTTATTTAATTTTATTTATGTTTACAGCTAATTGAAAACATTTGCTAATATATTGAACAGCAGCAAACGTTAAACCGTTTCAAATATTCACAAACAAATTTAGACAAATGACTGTCATTAATTCAAGACGAAAGAGAATGAGTTGAAATGCAAAGAATTCCTGAATTTCGTGTGAACCAGCTGTTGCAGAACAATACTGTGTACTGAAGGCTTAAAGATAAGGCCCAGGCTTTAATACGATTCAGAATTTAATTATGCATTCGGATAATAAATTGTGTGAAAAAGATGAAGAGGAGAACAATAATTACAAATTAAATGAGGACCAAGAATTGAACAATTTACAACTAGATACTTCTACAAAATTTAAAAGTTGTTTGTATAAAAAGCAATTTATATTTTTAAAAACAAAATAAAATGTACAGACAGACAAAAAGAAAAACTACAATTCGTTCCGAAAAATGAAAGAATTCAAATACAAGAATTGTCACAAAATAGACTAATGTGTTAGTGACTATTTCGCTATCAAATAGTAGCGATCAACAGATAAAAATTGAGACAAATTCAGCAAATGCCGCATTCTTATTTGAATGCGGTCTTACAATGCTGAAAATCAAGAATCAAAAAATTAATTAACTGAAATTTGAATTCAAAACCTTCATTTAGTTACCAAGGACTGACCACGCGGAGATTAGGGTTAATTTTTAACCCTAACAAAAAAAGACTTGAAAAATCGATTCATTTCGAGAAAACAATTTCTAACTCATCTTTGCATTACTATCTTAGCTTTGGCCGAAACATATTTAGGAAAATTTAGGAAATATAAGGCTAAATCACCGATGGATTGATAAATTGAGAAACTGCCAACGCACTGCGTCGGACCAAAAAGAATGGCGAACAATCGATCCGGAAAAGGAAGCAATGTAGCGCCACTAGGAATGAAACGTCACAAGCATTATCAACCTATCAGTGAGTATGACGTCACATGCTTAAGACAAAAATAAAAAGGTAGAGAAGGCATGTGAAATATAAAATATAAAAGTTGTTAAATTAAGAAACAAAATAGACTAGTCAAAACCGGAAACAGTTGTTCAAAGTAATAATTTAGAGAATATTCATGTTAGATTTTTAATTAATTTTTAATTAGTAAAATGTTATCTACAATTTTTGTTCTCAATTTTCTTTTATTTACAATTACTTTATACATTGCTCCATCTCTCTACCTTGACAGGAAGTACAATGTGGCCACAACATTACAATCGATCAACTTTCAATACTGCAGAAAACATAACACCACCTGAAGTCAAAACTTTTGTCTTTAAAATAATACGTTATTTTGAATAAACTTATACAATTATTATTACACAAACTCACACTAAAATATTTATTGTACTACCAAATCAGCATTCTGTTTGAAACTTATTAAACTTAAGTTACTAAAATTAACTAAATTAAATTTCTTTATGTATATAATCTTGTAACAAATTTAATTTTTTTCCATATTGTCTAACGCGTGCAGTAAGATCAAAAATTTGTTCATTTGTAAACAAAAATAAAGAATAATAACCGCCATTTTCAATTTTCTTTTATGGCTTTTGTTGTAAAATTATAAATTACTCTACTTGCATTAGACTGAGAGATAGATAATATACGTAATTTTATTTTTTCTTTTCTTATTTTACATGAATTAAATAAATTTTAAAATCCCAAAATTTGGCAGTTTACTTTATAAAAATAATTTGTGGAAAAATTCACTTGATATCGACGTTTTGTCAATTTACGTGTTTAATTCTGGTTTCAAGCAATCAGGAATGGCTAATTGACCTAGAAAGTTGTCGATTAGTCATTTGTACAAATGACGTACATTTCTCCGAATGACGTCAAACCACTTGGTCAATAGATGGATCTAATTGGCCAATTCGCAAAACTTTGTTTTATTAATTTTTAAACAAAATTTGATTCAATTTCAAATTTTAATTTTCATCAGACCCAGATTCTTTATTTAATTATTCCTGCAAAATTTTTTCAAGTTTAGCTGTAAATTGAGGCTGTGTATAGGTTTGGACACACGAACACACTTTCAGAAATATATAGTAGATGATCTATTCAGTAATCTTTTCAAAAAATATTTCAATGTAACTGCTTTTCTATAAATTCATCATTCATTTGAACCCAGATATTTTTAGTTCTCCCTAATTATTTATCTTGCAGTGACCACACTGTGACCTTTTACCCCTTCAATGGCATGACCTTGAACTGTAAAAACACACGCTGCACCCTTAAGAGATTAGTGCAAATTACTAAATAACACTAAAAAAAATTGTGTTATTCAGTATACACTGTGTTATTAAAAGATGAAATTTGCTTTAGATGTTAGTTCTAACGCTTATAAACTTAAATTTCTTGTAATTTGATTATTTTATCAATGGAAATAGTTCAGTTGCAAAACATATTAGTCATTTGTTCTTTTTCTCATCAAAAGAAATCAGACAATAATGAATTAGTGTTTTATTTATTGGATCTAGAGTAAATTCTTCAAATTTTAATTATTTCCATTTAAAATTTGTGATTTTAACTTTACCCATTAAATATTATTGATTTTTAACTTTTTCAATTTATTTATTTATTTATTTTTCACTTAGTGACTTAAAATTGTGGAAAAATAAATATTCCATTCAGTATCTTTTAAACATAAAGGAGTGTTGAAGTTATCGGGGGAGGGGAGGGTGTGTTTTGACCCATAGTGTCCATGTGTTTGGCTGTAAATAACAAGGGGTAAGTCCATGAATGAGCATGGCCCCTTTTCCATGGTCAAAAACCAGTTTCTGGACACTGAAAAACAGGGAAATGCAAAAGAAACACATTTTAAACCAAATTTACCAACAAGAAATAAAATTTTACAACACAAAAATATATTTCTACTTCTTTAATATAAATCCAACTGATTTGAAATCTCAATTAATCTACCAAAAATTCAATTAATCCATCAAAAATTCAATTATCATTGATCAAAAATTAACATTTTTCACAAAAAAACAACTCAAGCTTAAATCCAAGTGTAAAAATTAATTTAATCAACTTTTCAACAAACAAAATTGATTATTCACCAAAACTAAATCCAAACCGATTCCTCAATCTCTGACAGATTATTCCCAATATCCCTTGTCAATCGGATAACTGAATCCTTCCCAAATGACTCACAACACACAAAAGTACTTAGATATTCACTACACCTCCCCCCCTAAACATCATTGGCCAATAACCCACACGTGACATCATCTCTCTTCCCTTATTCGCCTAAATCCCTCAAACTCCTCCTCAAATTCCATAGTATTTAACAGCGCCATAAAGTAAAGCGAAGCGTGGAATTCAAGCAGCACGAACCAATTCGGCCACGACTACGAAACGGGACACAACATGAATAATTTCAACTTAACCCGTTTATTATTTATCAATTAAGAAAGAGATAAGTGAAAGAAACCAAACAAAAATGATCAGAAACAAATTCCTTTCCAACTCCGAATCGGATCCGACCCAGCAATCGTCGCTAGTAAGCGTGCCGAACGCATGGATAAACCGAACGACCAACTCAATGACCGCCGCATTCTCCGACTCCTTCAGCCAATTCGTGTGCAGCGTTTGCCGTGAGATAGATGAAAAGCCGAAAATGCTTCCTTGTCTGCATACTCTATGTCGACGGTGCTGTGACAAGATCACCCCGGCTTCCACTGCAGGCTCGGCCGATGTGGCTTGTCCGAAATGCCCGCCGGATGATGACAACCACGACATGCCTTTGAATTTTTTGAGTTTCTTAGTCGATGTGCCGAGTCGGAATGATGAGTATGTGAATGGCATTGATGGGATCGATTCAAGCGCGTTGAAGAAGTATTGCCGATCGTGTGACGAAGGTAATCCAGCTGTGGCCAAGTGCCGGGACTGCAACGATGTGCTGTGCACCAACTGCGTGCAGGCGCATCATCGTGTTCGGTTGACCAAAGACCACTGCATTGATAAGTTTCGGGTTGATTCGGTGCCGCAGTTTAATGCGTTTCAGTCGATGAATTTTTCCCCGACTCCGTTTACGATTACTCCGCAGAGATGTGAGAATTATTGCAGTGTTCATAAGGATGAAGTGTTGGTTTATTTCTGCGAGAATTGTCGGGTTTTTATCTGCTCTACGTGTCGGTATTTGGATCATGTGAAGCACACTGTTTTGTATATTAAAGAAGCTGTGAATAAATTTCATGCTCAGTCGTTGCGGCTGTTGAACGAAGCGCAGATGAATTTGAAGAATATTGAAGAAAGTATTTTGCAGATTGAAAGAATGGGAGAGAAGATTGAGATTCGATGTAATTCGATTAAGAATGAGATACATACGGTTGCTACGAGGTTTGTGAATATACTTGAAGAAAGGGAGAGAGATATGATAGTTAATGTGGATAAGATTCGACAGATGAAAGGTAGGAATTTTTTTGATTTTTCGGTGAAAGTTTAGAAAAATGTTTCAAAGTGTTTTAACTTTTTTCTTTTGTGAATAATTATGAAATTATTTTAATTTTGGGGATATTGGACTAATTTTAGTACAAATTGGTATTTGTGATATACTGGATAGTGGTAGCATGCTGATGAGCATGACAGGATATGGTGATAATTACTTCCTTGTTGTTTTAAAATTTCCGTGGATTTTTCCAGAAAGTGGAGAATATGGGGGGTGATGAATGAGGGGAAGAATGACCTAGAAAGAAATTTTGTGTGAGTGGTTTCAAGGTCATGTTTGCTAGAAAAATCTATGAATATTTAGAACTTTATGAAAAATTCGAAAATCTTTTGTCTAATTTGATTAATTTGTGGAAAAATCAGTAAAATAAAAAAATATTTAATTAATTAAATAAATTTATTATTTTATCCATATATATATATTACATTTTAACAAACTTTCATTTTTATTTACTTTTTTTAATGTTAAATTAAGTTGAAATAACTGAAATCTGTTATAAACCCACCTCCATTTAGTAGTAATTTGTAACAAATTGCGGGTTGCAAGTTTCGCCCATTTCCCCTCTATTTTTCTACTCGTCCATGCTTTTAACTCCTGATAAATAACACCAATTCATTCATTATTTTTATTCAACAGGTAAATCCCTTCTTCTACAAGCAGAAGAAAGAAAAAGAACTCTTTTAACCTTGAAGAAAACGTACGAAAATTTAAAATTATCTATGAAAACTGCAAGCGAATTTGAAGTACACAATATCAACGAACAAGCTATAGCTCTTATCAAAGACATCCTCCAAACTCAAAACTACCAAAAACCACTTGAAGACGACACAATTGCTTATTCTCCACCTAATGGCAGCATGATATCCGCCATTCAATCCATTGGCCATTTGTCCAGTACAGCATTTGCACCGAATTGCGTTGCAATGGGACTAGGACTGAAAAGAGCAATGGCCAAACGAGTTTCAACGTTTGTAATTCACGCCAAGGATCATTTGGGAGAACCAAGAAAGTGCGGAATGGATAATCCAATTGTCGTCATACATTCACCACAAGCTACTGTTGTACCTGTCGAGATAGTTGATAGAAATAATGGTACCTATTCGGTCAGCTATAAACCAGCAAAAAGTGGTACTTATTTATTTATTTTTTAATTTTACTTATTTATTTATTTTTTAATTTTATTAACATAGGTGACCACGTTATTTCCATCACGATTCGTGGCCTTGCAGTGCCCCCCAGTCCTTTCACGGTACCCGTATTTGTTCCTCGAGATCTGAGTACATTGTGTGACTCAATTCTGACTTTTGGACAGAAAGGAGAGGGCAACGGAGACTTGCGAAGGCCATGGGGTGTCTGTTGCGACAAAGAAGGCCATGTTATCGTTGCTGATAGAAGCAACAACCGAATTCAGTTTTTCAACTTAAAAGGAGATTATTTGCATCAATTTGGATCTGCTGGCTCTTTACCAGGTTCGTAAAATAGAAAGATATTGTTATCTCACTTAATTTCGGTTTAAATAATATTTTTTCATTTCTAAGGCGAATTTAATCTTCCTGCTGGCGTCGCAGTTGATAACGACGGTCGCATCATTGTCGCAGATAAAGACAACCATCGTATTCAAGTGTTCTCAAGCACTGGTCAATTTATTCTGAAATTTGGCGAAAGAGGCAACGATGATGGTCAATTCAAGTATCCATGGGATGTAGCTACCAACTCACGAAGGGAAATCCTAGTCTGCGATAGTCGCAATCACCGTTTGCAACTGTTTAGTCCGGAAGGTCGGTTTCTGAAGAAGTATGGGTATGTAGGAAACCAATGGAAGAATTTCGATTCGCCAAGAGGTGTTTGTTTCGGTCAAAATGATGAAATCCTCGTGACTGATTTCAATAATCATCGCATTCTTGTTATATCTCCCGATTTTCAAATGGCTCGGTGCCTTGGAATGGAAGGAACTGGTGATGGTCAGTTTCGAAGACCCCAAGGAATCGCGGTTGATGTTGAAGGGCATATTATTGTTGCTGATAGTCGAAATAACCGAATTCAGATTTTTCAGCCGAATGGAACGTTTCTTCATTCGGTTGGGAGTTTGGGTTCCGGTTCCGGTCAGCTGAATTGCCCATCAGGTATTTGCGTGTCTCCTGATGGGTTTATTGTTGTGGTTGATTTTGAGAATACTCGTATTCAGGTGTTTTAGAGGAGAAAGGAAACTGTTGAATATGCAATTTTGTTTTTAGAAATGAATTTGGTATTCTTACTTTTGCTCAAATTTTAAATTGTGAATGAGTTTTTAAAACTTTTGTTTACGTATGAAAATGATTTAAGGAATGCAAAATGGTGGATTTTTTTCACTTTTGTCTCTGCTGTTGGTGGAAAGTGAAAAAAAATGAATCAATCAAAAGTGGTTGGATTTTTATGATCCTAAAATTTAAAAATTGAACCACAAAAAATAAATTATTTTTAAATTTATTTTTTCTCCGAATTTTTGAAATGTAATACAAAAAAAAATACTTTTTGATTAAAATCTCAGGTTTAGACTCAGGAATTGCTCAAACCATTCAGCAATTTTAGTATATACTATTTTATAGTGTTGTATTATTATTATTATTATTATTATTATTAATATGTATTTCAAAATGGCGACAATTTATTTTTACATGTTTCAATGTTCCTAACTATCAAATTAGTTTTTATTTTTATTTTGTTTTATTTTTATAATTCAACTTTTTATAATTCTGAAATTTAATTTTAATTTGAAACTAATTGTTTTTAATCAGGAATGAATTAACCTAATTAATTTGATAATCTTCGGATACTATTTTAACTGTGAAAATTACTTCAAAGTGATTTGCATGATTAGATTCTAATATATTTTTATGGAATTTAATTATTTTTATACAAGGACAGTTTTTTATCGAAAAACATTGATACTTTTTAAACAAATTACGAATTTAATGAGCTTATTATCTCAGGTAAAACATAATCAAATGTGAAAAAGAAATTATTTTTAAAAGTGATTCACATTAAATTTGTACATTTTCTTTAAATTTGTAAAATTACTAAAGAAAAAAATGAAAATATTTTATGGTTGTGACAAATGAGTTTGTTTCATTCAAACAAACTCACACTTTTCTTTTTCAAGGAATTAAAATAATTCAAAATGGCCAAAATTGAATTTTAATTATTGATAAATATTGATCAACAATTAGGTATTTAATAATTAGTGCAATTCCAATTTGCTTTTAAAACAAAAATTAATTATTAATTAGAAATAATAATTCATAATGCGTAAAAATCCGTTAAAATATTTCTCATTAAGAGCTTAAAATGAATGATAATAAAAATAATCATTTAAAAGCATATAAAACAAAAACAATCAAAGGAATTATGAGTACAAGTAGTAGTGATAGTAGCAATTTTATTCCCCAAGTGAGAGGAAGTGGGGGGGTCATCAAAGATGAGGGGATCAAAGAGAAGAGGGGTTTTCCTTTCTCTCTAGCAACAACAACACCTTGCTTTTCTAGGTCAGGATAGCCAAGGGCGGGTCACCAACCTACTTGTCATTAAAATGTACTTTTAACCATGACCTCTAAGTTGTTTTTCCTCTCTTTGCTCTTCATTTTGTGTTTAGTTTTTCATTAGCTTTAACCACTTTTACTCAACTTTTATTTTATTTTAATGGACAATTTTTTTTTTACTTTTTGCAATATTTTAGAAAAAATTAATATTTTTATTTCTTCATTAAGTGAAAGAATTTTTATTGCTTATTTTCCCATCCTTGGTTCTTTTTATTGTCCTTTTCCCTGTTTTATAACGTTGAAAGTGGACAAAGTGAGTACAATTTACCTCCCGGCTCTGCCCCTAGATATGAAATTGTGTAATTGATGGAACAGTAATGGAGAAAAGTGTAATAAAAATCAATTTTCTGTTAATTATTGTGCCAAAAGTGGGATAATTAAAATTATTATTACAAATGTTCAAGTTTTAACCTTAAATAATATTTACAGACATTTTTAACTCAAAATAAACAATTTACAAATAACTGAAAATATTTTTATAAAATTCTTTTATAAATTCAAAACCGAAATTTTCTTTCATTTTGCCCAAGTTTGTAAAAGCAGCAGCTTTCTTTTCATTTTTCCCTTTCCAAAATTGGGCCAAAGTTTGTCCAATTGTTTCCCCCTTCTGTGACCCCAAAACTTTTCCATTGCTTGTTGTTGACTGGGATTTTTCCCGCGCTAGGGAGTCTTGAGCACAGTTGACCACTGGCTATCTGGTTGTGAGAAGAGTAAAAAGTGGGAGGGGGTTTCCTCCACTGTGACCCGATGCAAACAAAGGCCACTGGTCACTTGGAAGGGGCAGGAAAGGACAATGAGTAACTGATTTCCTTACCCCCCTCTGTGGTTAATCTGGCCAAAACAAAGATGGTGCTAAAGGGGTGGGTTCTTGAGCACATTGGTCATCAATTTCCATCTGATACTGATTAACAGCTGTGAAGGTTGTCATTAGCAACCATTCACTTGCATGTTGCACTATTACTACTTCCTGTTGTAGTTGCACAGAGATGCCCCCCCTCCTCAAGAAATAAAGTGTAAACAAGTAGTAAAAATGGGGTAAAAGAGTGGAATTTATATTTTGTAAATTCAAAGCTGGGTTTTTGTCAAACTTGTTTCCTATTGAGGACAAGTGGGAAATAATTTAGCAGTGGTCATTCGAACCAGACCTAAAATGCCACTAAGGGGTTTCTGCTGATGGGTTGGGTGAAAAAAGGCGTGCCTGCGGAAGCTGGCTCACTTTACCCCTCTCTTTCTTTGGTTGGGGTGTTTTATGGACTTTTTAGTTTAGTGTAAGGATTATTTTATATAGAAAATAATTCTTTTTTAGTTTTTAAGATAAGAAATGTTTGATTTGTATATGTAAGACGGTTTGTTCCTATTTTCATTGCTAATAAATGACTGGAATTATTTTAGAAAAATTATTTTGTTATCATATTATTAATAATTTTATACGGGAATTACAGTTAGTTGGAGCCGAGTGAGATGCATTTCCCTCGGCGTGGATGACAAGTAATTACCGTTGAAATTTTTATTGGAATTACTCAACTGAAATTAATTTTAAGTTAATTTAATAATATTTATTGGTTAAACCCACTTTGCAACTTAACTATAAGTCAGTTGCATCTGTAACATCCAGTATTTATTGCAGTGAATATTTAAAAAACCCTTCGGTCATTTTGAGTAAGAATATATTTTTATGTGTTGAAATAATGGTTCTTGTATACGCGCTTTGTTTGTTTTCATTTTCTTATGTTTTTATTGTATGGACTCGCCTTAAGACTGAATATTTTTATGAAACATTTCTTGAGTTACTATAAATATTGTATTGAAATGTTTTCCAGGTACGATTATGTGAATGATGAGCAGGACTTTTATTTTCTTTAAATTGTAACTGCCAATAAATTATATTTCTCAAAGAAGAAATATTGAATTGGTTATTTTTTGCCTTGGCTAAAGTTGCATTGATAACCTAGGAGAGCAGCTTGTGGCTCCCGAGCTGTAGTTAAAATTATGATTTTTTAATTCATAATTATAACATTTAAATGGTTACCGCATACAGGCTAATGATGTCCTAAGAATCAAAAAGTGTAATTTACAAAACATTTTACACAAAATACGTATGAAATTAGAGAAATAATGAATACTTACAAAGTAGGATTAATTATCTTGGATTCCGAAGAAAATTAAGTTTCCTTCAGAATTAAATTGTACCAAAAAATGAATTAATTAAATCAGAGTAGTTTTTGTTAAGTTTTCTTATTTTACTAGCATTAGCTTGACTAGTTTGTTTTATCACCTTTTTTATTTTTAGCAACAATAGTCTGTAGTAGAAATAAGTAGATTTAGTGTGCAGTAATTTTTGTGATATTTTGTAATGATTGTATTGTTAACTTAACAAATATAGATTTTGTTTAGTTGAGGCTAATAAGATGAAGAATATTCTCAGGGATCTCAGATCAGTACATGACAACATTCATACTGCAGCTGTATTTTAATGAATTAATTATATAAACATCTATGTGTTAACTATCTATGCTCAATTGTAAGATTTTTTGAATACTTTTTCATCCATGTTATCACTTTTTTGGTTTATAGAAAAAATTTTGATTAATTATGGAATAATTGTGTTTGACAAACAATTTTTTCTATGTAATTAGTTTGTTCAGAAATTGACCAATAAAATTGATTTTAATTGATTTTTTGATAAATAAAGTTTATATAAACTTTTTAGTTTCTGTTTTATTTATACTTTTATACTGTCTATTATTATTATTATTTTGTAGAGAACAATTGAACATAAAATTCATCCCAAGTGAAGAAACGACCAAACCATATAATGGAAATGCAATGACAAGGGTTGGAGGAACTATTACATGAAATTGAGTATGACTAAATTACTAACAATCAAAGGGTGGAATTGGATGGGATATAATTAATGTATTAGTAATTTATAATTAGTGATTAGTAAAAGTGAAATGTGATATGTTGAAAGTGGGATTAGTTCTGTATGTAGTCATGTGACAAGATGGTGATACATGAACTGAGAGTAAAGAGTGTGTGAGGATACAAACCCCCCCAAAAAAAACTAAAACTGCAAATCATCAGTGAATTACTACAATCATATGCATTAAAAAGCCATACAAACACTAACTCCCAAAATTTAGTCAAAATATTCCCAATGTTGTGAAACATATTTACCCAATGAAAGCCTACAGTTATCAACCCAGGAAAAAAACAGGCAAAAAGAGACTTATCCAGGCCTTATGGACGAGACTATACCACGACAGTATAGCCCAGACTAAAAAAACCCAACATAAAAGCCTGGGCACAAAACAAACTGGTCAAAAAAACTCAGATATAAAAGTAGACAGAATAGCTCAATCTTAAACAGTTTAGTAAATAAATACATTCAATGATAATTATAATTACACTTTTTAAAATGGAATATTTCTTATTGAGAATTTTTTGAATAGAAATTGATGAGCCCAAAAATTTTATGTGAGCGCTTAAATTTTCACTAAGGGCTTAAATGACAAATTTAAATTATAATAAAACAAAAAAAATTAAAATGTTTTAGTAAAGTAAATTGTACTTACAATTACAATAATTGAATTATAAACAAGTATAAAACTTGTTTTCCAGAATGCTTTTACTGATTGTCAATAGAGGTGTTCAATCCAGTCACTTTTCTCTCTTTTGTGACTTTTCTCAGCCAGAAATGATGCTTAAAACGTCATGACTTTTAAAGGTCACTGGCTGAAAGTGACTTTTACAAAAGACACAAGTTGTGTGACTTTTCTTCCTTTTAGAAGTCACTTTAAAAGGGTTTAGCTAATCATGAAGGCTTAGTGTTCTGCGCATGTGCTACCAGTCACAATCATAAAAATCAAGATGGCAACTTATTGTTTTAGGTTGTAGTTTTGCCTCTCCTGCGCATGCACATGGGAATCATAAGTGACTTAACTGAAGTGACTTTTCTTTTTGGATTGAATGCCCCTATTCACACTCGTGCAAACTCTTTGAGTTTTGTGAGGGATGTGGATTTCCAATTATATGTGAGCGTAGCTAAATTATCACAAATTAATTAATATACCCAGTAATTATGGTTCACATTTATTTTTGTTAGATTTGATTTTAAATAATTGATAAATTATTAAATTAAACAATTTGTTGTATTATATATGTATTATTATTATATAAAGTACATGTTTTTTATAAGTTTGCATATCACACAATATAAAATTTGTTATTACAATATTATTGACAAAATGTAAAATTTCTTAACAATTTTTTTAACAAATTTTATTTTTGGGCTATTTAAAACAAAAATAATTTTGGATTGTTTTGTAACCAAGATGTTTAGGATTGAGCTATTCTGTTGGGCTTTTATGTCTGAGTTTTTTTAACCAGCATAAATGTGCTCCTGCAGCTGTATTCCAAATCCAGTTATTATCTATAATAATATTTTTATTATTTTCTGCACACATGACATCATAATTTTCAGTGCCCTTTGAAAATTGTCTTGGTTTATGTGACAGGTTTGTTTATTATATGACGTAAGATTGATAAATACAACTAGTATTAAGAGTTTTTACTATTGCGCATGACAATAACGCAGCATTGTCTACATGCCCGCATGTAATGAGTGCATTTCTTTTTGTCACTCTCCCCTGTTATTCCGGCGAAACAAGTTGTTAAGACAGATGTGATCGTACTATTTTCGACTATTACTTATTTCGTACGCTATACATAATCTTGTATTAACCATTAGAGAATATATTTCCTTTAAGTGTTTAAAGTGTTGTGTATTTATTTTTTTACTGGTCGCAAGGATCCATCACAATTGGTAGCAGAGGATGGTTTTAATGAGTTAAAGTCGACTGAAAAATAATACTAAACAATAAAGAGTAAAGAAGTTAAAAGAGAAATATATTTATTCACATACAAGAACTGAAAAAGCGATAAAAGATGAGTGCACGGGAAATAGTAGATAGATCAGCTGTAGTGAGGGAAGAGGAAAGATTGAACAAAGGCAATTATTTATTGTGGCAAATTAAGATGAAAGGAGACATAAAACTACACAAAGTTTAGCAAAGTATCATAATAAATGAACCTCCACCCGAGCCGAGACCGGACAACATAACATATGCAAAAAAGCTAAAAACAAGGTTAGAATGGGAAGCTGATAATGGAATAGCTTTTGGGTTAATGATCAGAAGCCTTTCAAGCTCACAAACATTAAAATACAGAAATGTAAGCAACACGAAAACCTTGTGGGAGAGGATCAGAGAGGATCACGCGAGAACCTCCGGAGAGCGACAACGTAGGGCCCGATTGCGAAGTATTTAACCTAAGAATCCAAAAAGATGAGGATATTAACAATTATTTATCTTGTATTAACCATTAGAGAATATATTTCCTTTAAGTGTTCAAAGTGTTGTGTATTTATTTTTTTACTGGTCACAAGGATCCATCACAGTTTACGAGTACACCTATCCCTCGATTTACACTGAAGATAAGTTCCACACAAAACCGTGTAAATCGAAATTTTGGATTTTGCTATGTAAAACCGTGTAAAACGAAAAAAAACTATTGAAATGTGCATAATTCAGTCATTTATTTATGTAAAACAAAAGTAAGACATCTTTCAAAACATAAAATTAATAATAAGTTTAATTACTGTCATCACTTTCATGAACTATCAGTCTTTTCTTCCTGATTGGTATGATGTAACTTTCATCACTTGATAGTTCTTGATGCAATTCTGGTTCAATGGTTGATGAATTAGGGAAGATCTAAAATCCAGTGCTACCAAAGGAATGAGATTCAAAAATGACTCAAAGTGAAAAAGCCTGTAAAATGCAGCTGAATATAAGTTTTTATCAGTTTTTAGAAATCCATTAATTTATCAACCGTGTAAAACCGAAATCGTGTAAAAAAAGTACCGTGTAAATCGGGGGATAGGTGTACTATAATCTGATTTTGCTGGATTCTTACATTCTTGAGCATAATGTCCTCTAATTTCACAATTTCTATAAGTAATTGTACTTTTGTGTGGCTTCTTACATTTTTTTGCAAAATGATTGGTCTAGGGTGATTCCAAAGGGTTCCGGCTGTAAGTCACAAAAGATTATCTATTAATAAAGATTCATTATTTAACACTAGAACGACGGGGATTTCCCCCTACCTAGAACGACGGAAACCGGTCAAAATGACCGGTGACATGAAAATCTCAAAAAAAATATT
>JAQFZN010001315.1:0-16906 GCA_034687075.1 Geophilus carpophagus
CAAAACACTTGCAATATCAACAACTGATGATAGCGATGATAGTACTTCTGAATTAGACGAATCAGAAATTGAAACACTTGAAGATATAATGCCAATAAATGAACAAACTGTGACGAAGAAGAGAGGACCAGGAAGACCATCACTCGAAAAAACGGGAAAACGAGGCCGTCCGCGTAAGATTTACAATGAATTTGATGAATTTGCACGTTTGGCAGTTGGCTCTGCCCCTTCTGATCCGATTACCGTCGAGGAGGCGATGAAGAGAAGCGACGCTAACGAATGGAAAACAGCAATGAAAAGTGAATATGGATTAAGCTACAAGAATAACAATTCAAATCTGCACGGATATGCAGATTGGGGCTCCGATACTGATGACAGACGGTCATATACAGGATATCAATTTAAATTGGCAGGAGGAGCTATTTCCTGGGAGGCAAGATTAGTCGCACGGGGTTTCATGCAAAAGAAAGGAACAAGAGAAATTGAAGTAACCTACAAACCAACCGAAGAAATGGCAGCAGATATTTTGACAAAGGGTTTAACAAAAATTAAACATGAGAATTGTACAAAATTATTTGGTTTAAAATAATGATAAAATTATGTAAATGCATTGCTCGGTTAGGAGGAGTGTAAGGTTTTAGTGTTAACCGCGCAATAAGGATATGATGTCATATCCTCCCCCCCTATGTATATAAAGGCGTAAATAAAGATTAGGGGCACTTCCTGTTTTGTGCTTCCCCGAAAACCCAACATTGTTAAATTTTACTTTTCTTGTTTCACATGGAGTTTTTTAAATTAAGGTTTTCATTTTTTTTTTTTTTAATACTTTTGTTTACATTTTCTGTTTATATTTTTAGGTAATCGGTACAGCATCTTGGCTACGGGTGAACTATACATACGGGATGTTGGTGTTAGCGATGGCAACCGGCATTATCGTTGTTTGACGACCCATCGCCTTACAGGTGAAGTGAAGCACAGCGCAACTGCTGGACGCCTTTTTGTCACAGGTGAGCGAATTTCAAAGGCAAATAAATTCGATAAAATGGCAGTGGGGTTTGAGATTGGTATTGTGGAAGAAAAGTTAAAGAGGTGTTTTTTATGATTTGGCAGTAATCAAGTTATTTGAAGGAAAATTTTCACTTCTTTCTATGCTTTGCAATCGATTGGAACGTAAATTTACGACTTGGAAAAAGCACTCTTAACACACAACGAGGCACGAAAAATAGTAGTAACAGTTGATTATAGCTGCATGTTGATTTACTGCTGCATTTTATCAGCAGTTATCTTTATTTTATTAGCTCGGTCAACATTTTTCTTTTTCCATTTTACTCAGAGAAAAGCCTAAGCTTATCAAATGAGACACCCACACAATAGTTGGGGCGAAATGCTTATGAATGTTCTTTTATGAAAATACATTCATTTCCACTATAATTTTTCTTAAATTTTATATTATTATTATTTTTTTTGTTATATATTTTATATATTTTTAGAGAAATTTCAGTAAGTAAAACTGATTTTTACCACACCCATGACAGCTGCGATTGACAGTTAATGGAGATTGAATTTTGCCTCAGTTCTTGAGATTGTCATTAAAAGTGCATTAGCACGAGGGGAAATGGGATCGCAATGTGCTCGTGACAAGTTCCTCATCCGTTGGGCATGTTGCGGTCGATGATTGCTTTATTACTAACTTGATGCTATGGGAAATGGCAGCCGTCTCTTCTTCTTTTTATACTTCGTCATCGTTGTCTTTTTCTTGTACGTTTAACCCTCTTTTGGATGCTGCACGTAGAGCTGGCCTGTCATGCAGAGTAGCTCATCTCCGAGGAGTTGTAAATGTTCTTCTCAATTTTGTTTATGGGTTGCACTAACGAGTAATTGCAAAGGCTTTGCGATGATCACAAAAGAGGTTTAATTAAATGAGGTGAATGTTGTTTGATCTAAGTTTGCAATCAATAAAAGGAAAAATTTGCATATTTTTTTAATCAAAGTGTCACTTTTCTAACTTATCAATTTATATTATAGTTAAATATGTAAATTGATTTTATACGTTTAAATTTTCAGATCCTCAAGGAAGTGTGCCTCCACGTATAACTGGAAGCAAAGCAAGTGTTTATGTGGAACGAGGAAAAATGGTGGTGGTTCCATGTGCAGCCCAGGGGTATCCAATTCCATCTTACAGGTAAAGAAATTGTACATTTCCTATTCGAAAACGCATTAATAATGAAAAGCTGCGCATTTTTGTTCTGAATCTAAATATTGACAATTTAATCATGTGATTTTGTTTATTTAGTAATATTAATTTTTAAAATTATTTACATAAACATCTATTTATAAAATTAATAAATTAAATCTGGAAGAAAAACACTCTTTTATTACACTTCATTTAAAGCAACAAAAAATGATTTCTTTTATTGATTCAGAGCAAGACGAAGTGCACTTTCAAATAATCTGTTCTTTATCTATTTCCACCTGGAGCCAAATTCAATATCCGACAGATTGCGGTCATCTGCCATGTACAATGACACGCTGTTACGAATACAATATCAAATAAGCTATAACAGTGAACTTTAATCTTTGAAATAGTAATCAATAGTCATCAACTTTTATTTTATTCATTTTTAATTATAATGAAGTCATAAGCTTAGTCTACTAAATACCCTTGTTTCATTCCATCATTACCTGTCCATCTATTCCACTGTATTGGTTTTCCACTGAAACTAAATCACTCAGCCCGAAAGTTGATTGCCTATCTCGATGGGTGGTCTGCCATTGCCCTTCCCACCTCATTTGAAGTCCCGGTGCCTTTTTCACTTGTTTTCTCTAGTTGCCATTAGATCGAGATTTTTTCCCGCCCTTCTCTTTCCATTGCCGATCACTTATATGAGTGGTTGCCGCCTTCCATTCGAATCAATAGTTTGTTCTTTTTGCTGCTAGCTATCTCAAGACCTCATAAATCACTCTTGTTCTGTCTCTTCATCCAACAAACGTAAATTGGTCTGCGCAGATGCAGTTTTTGAGTGGGTGGGAAGCATCTGTTCTCATTTATTTCGTGAACTGCACTAAGTGAATTTTTTCTTTCTGCAATTTTTTAATTATATTTTTTACTTAATAGTATGGAAATATTTATTTTCTTTTTCTTCTCTCATAAATCCTATTTGTTTTCATTTTCTTGTTTTTCTTTTTGATTGGTGCCCAAGTGCTAGTTTTCTTTTTTTTCCATTTTTTGTTGTTGTCGGATGGATACTCATCTTTATTTATACTTGACGGTGCAACAAGACAATGTAATCCGAAATAACTACGGACGAGGTTATGTGAAGCTTCACTCGTGATCTGGGCTTGAGTGATGGTCTGTTGATACCAGGATCAACATCAGCCTGTGCCAACATGGCGAGATGAGATTTTTTCTTGACATATCGTAACTCTTAATACACTCTATATTGTATCCATTTAAATATTTACACCTTGTGCGTTGATACAAAGCAAGTAACACCTAAAATAATCTCAACTGCATAAAATACTCAAAAGTTTTGGTTTCAAAAAATTGAGAAAAATGGTTTATTTACATTTCTTATCTCTTTAAGGCTTTCTAAACAAAAAGCAATATAAATATTTTAGATATACACATAGCTAGATACAAATTTTATAAAAATGAGTTGTAGAAGTCGATTGCCTGTTTTGTATTCGAAACGTGCAAATGTACAAAGGAGTGGAAGCAAAAAGAGAATATGAGTTGGCTTGAGGCTTCAATATTGATGGGTGCTGAGTGTGCTTTTGTGCACCTTCTCGTGCTTTTTTTATGCTTCCGTCAAGGTACTGGGCTAGGCTATGATGCCCACGTAGGGAATTGTACGTTCTCTTTTTTCTCTCTTGACGCGCGAGATCAGTATAAAATTTACGAGCCTCGTTGGTTTTTGTCCATTAACGGCGCACGATAAATTTCTCTTTTCTTAAGTGTGATGGTGAAGGAAGTTGGATTCAAGTTGAATGAGAGAAAGGAAAATAAATGTTGTTTTGGATTTATCACTTTTCAATTACGAATGGCGAGTAAACAAATTTTTTTACAATTTTTCGCTGAGAAAAGTTTTAATTAGATTATTTTTAACACGTACACAAACGATGGTTGAATTATGAACACCTTTCTAATTTGGGACAAAAAAAATTAAATAGTTTAAAAAAAAAACTAAAACATTTATTTTAACTTGAGTGTGATATTGAGAAAGCAATAAAACGTTATTTGTTTGTTTGTGGGAAGTCAAGTTAATTAAATTGTTTTATTTACAGCTGGTTAAAGAAAATGGGGAAGTCTCAGGTGGTACCAATCGACGACACAGAACGAGTGCAGGTGATTGGTGGGATGCTGCTCATCCGAGATGCACAAAATGGAGACGCTGCTGTGTACGTGTGCGTTGTCAATAACAGTGTAGGTGTGGAAAGGATAGAGACCAGCGTCGTCGTAACAGGTGAGGAAAATAATGCGGGTTTATATAAAATGAAAAAGAGAAAAGAATCAATAAACATTTATACATTTATGTCTGGTAAGTGGTATTTTAAAGTAATAAAAGAAACATGTTTTTATTTTATTGTGGATTGTGAGTGTTTTGTTCAGAGTAGCGTGAGAATAAAAAATAACCCTGCTAAATTTGCTTCCAGGTGTTTAACGAAGCGGTTCTTTTGTTATGTATTTGTTGAATAAGTTACATAGATCAAACAAATCGGACACGTGACGGTATTTTTATTGTAATGAATAGTTGATCATTTATATTCCTAATCCGTTAGAAGGCATAGGATTATTCAGAATGAAAAATAGAGCGTGGTTTGAACGTTTTTAGAACGTCAATACGATTAAAGTTGAAAACATTTAGTAGGTAAATAATATTTACTAAATATCTAGCGATTTAAGAAAATATTCTTAAATAAGATTACACACGCTAGAATTTAATTATATATTCTATTGTTTGTAACAGGAAAAAAACGCGTGCAATTGAAGTGTTTACAACTTTCTTTCATTATCTAGATGTTAGTTTACCCATTTGTAGGAGGACTGTTTGCTTTCTTGAATGTTTGGGTTCTATCTCTTTTGGGTTGGTGTTTGAATTGAAAATATGTTTGTAGAAAATAAAAGCATTTATTGACAAACTAAGAAATGTGTTAACCTTACTAACACTAGTATATTATCGTTGAGCATTCAATAATTGGACATAACAATTTAGTTTGTTGATGTAACCCTCACATAAATAACGATTTAGTCCGAGTTGCATTTAATGCCTTTAGCCAATGTGTTTTCAGTTAGATTAAATTAACTGCGCTTTTGTGGGCAAGATGCGAAGATTACCCAACAAATAAACGCGTGCACTGTGTGAAGTGGAGGATATTGACTCAATGCACTGGTGGTTTCTACTAAGTAAACATGGCGTCGGCATAAAAGGCTCCAAACGAAGTTGTTTAATTTTTTTTTGCAGTTTACCGCATGGTGTGAGAATAAAAGATGAAAACAAGTTAAATAAGTACATGCACGTAAGCTGAAAATAAATTAGAAGCAAAATGGGTGTGTGCAGTTTAATTTAAAAAATTTTTCGGGTGTTGATGAGTAGATTAAGAATTGTTATTTAGAATGCAAGTTTTTATGTTGATTGACGAGACTTGTCAAATGTTGTGCGTGTGCACACGAATTATGTATCTGATAACAGGGTTTATTTTGTTATTGCATGTTTACTATCAAAGATAGTAGAATTATATACAAGAGATGAGCAGTTAGGTATTGATTTTACGGACAGCTCTAATCTGGGTGAGCACAATCCATGTGAGAAAAACAAAAGGAGGGGAAAATAAGTTTCTGTGTATTTTTCTGGTTTCCAAAAAACTTCTTGTACATATTTATACATTATTAATTACTTTAACTTTTTGAAAAATGCTGCTTTTTATTTTATTAATTTTTTCTGCACGCAAGCATTGAAAAGTGCTTAGAAAATGTTTTTAGAATCGACTTTGTTTATTCACTAGAAAAATAAATTTGCAGGTGTGGTATTTTCTTCCAAGCGAATAAAAAAGTGATTTTTTTTTACGTAAATTGTTTACGATTCATGCAAAACAAATTGAAAAAAAAAAACATTTTCATTTTCAATTCGTCAAACTGATTTCCAGCTGCTGAATTTGAAATATGAGCAAATTTTATTTCAATCACTTTTTTTCAAAATAAATGTCTACAACTGAGTATCATTCAACTGAAATTATTGCGTGCACACAGTTATATTTTAATATTTTTTTTTAATCTGAATTTTAGCTGCCTTGGATGTGATCATCGAACCTCGGGTGCAGACGGCCGACATCGGCAAGGCAGCTGTCATGAAATGCGTCATCTCGGGTTTTCCAGTGTCTTCAGTCTCTTGGCTGAAAGATGGCCAACCGCTTCCTAGTGATCGCGCTCGTGTGGAACGTGTAGACCTGCTTCGAATCGTGTCAGTGCAAAAGGGCGATGCAGGCATGTACCAATGTCTGGTGAGGAACGAAGCTGAATCGGCACAGGGAACAGCTGAATTACGCCTCGGAGGTGAAACTAAATTAAATATTTTTTTACTTTTGCCTTTTTTATTTTTATTTCCCTAAGTACACATTTTAAATGACGATTTTTTTTCTGTTTGCAGATTCTGTGCCGGAATTAAGACAAACTTTTCAAGACATGGTAATGCATCCTGGTTCTGCAGTCAGTTTAATGTGCGTTGCTTCTGGAATTCCGCCATCACAAGTGACGTGGGCTTTAGACGGCTCAATCATAGCACCGTCTCGTCGATCCAAAACTAGTTCTTATATAACTCCAGACGGGGATGTAGTCAGTCATCTTAATTTGACATCCACACGAAGCGAAGACGGTGGTGACTACAGCTGCACCGCGCAAAACCGAGTGGGTTCGACTCGTCATACAGCCCGCCTCAACATTTATGGTATGTAATGGTAAGTGGAATTCTAATGTGTAGGATACTAAGACATGTAAATTTTTTATTTTCAACTGATTAAAATGAAAATTACATGTTTAATCGAAGTATAATATGCAAAAATGAGCATTTTAATATCTAAATTATTTTATTAAGACAAAATGAAAATTTGGTGAAGGGAAAGCACAAGTATTAAATATGAAGAAATGAAGGAACATTTCTGAAGTTTTTTGAATATGTAGAAAAGCATATGAAATTCGTTCAAGTGTTGTTGATTAATGTTGAAAGGTTTGAATCTTTTTTCTACAAAAGTTTCTGAATTGATGCCAAACTTATTATTCGAACAAATGATCCAATTTCAACTTATGTGTGCGTAGTATCAACTTTTTTTCTTGCTGTTTTAATTAAAGTAATTTATCTTAGAATTGTGGAAATGATCGTTTCAACTCGCGTAACTGTATCTACAAACTGTCACTCGAGATTAAAGTCAAATCCTCAAAGTTATTTAAGAAAATTAATAATATTACGAATTTAATGAAATTTGATCTTGGTTGATATTTTTGTAGATCACTTTTAACTTTCAATTTTACGTTTAAAGTCAATTGGAAATATCCAATTTCTACTTCAAAACAATTTTCTTATTGTTTTCATAGGTCGAGCCTACATCCGTCCAATGAGAAAAATGTCAATAGTAGCAAGTGATCGACTAGTGCTCAAGTGTCCTGTTGCTGGTTATCCTATTGCGTCCATCTTTTGGGAAAAAGGTAAATTGCTAAATCAATAGAATTACTTAATTTTTCTACTTTATAAATTAACATTAATTTAAAATGTACAGTAAGTGCATCTAGTGTTACGTTAGAACTAATTAAAATCATTTTGAATAAAAACTTCTCTTCCAGTAAAAAAATATGTAAAACTTCCTTATTTTAAAATTAATGAAGATTTCATCCTTTTACTCTAATTAACTTTTAAAGTCAGTACAATTAGTGGAGAATTGTGGCGTCAGATTCAAGCTTACAAATTAACTTTTAACTGTTTGAATACGAAATCTCCGTTTAGTTGTCAGTTTACCAATTACGATCAGTATCAGTCGGTTAAATTGTTTAATTGATCTGCTTTGCTGCTCTCCATTTTCCAAAAGGTTGTTGCTTTTGAATGCAGGTCATGGCTTCATTTGAAACGAACTTTAGGGGGATTAAACTTTTACTTTAACTTGTTATCTGTAGTCATTTTTAAGATCATTATGCTCCTTTAGATACATTATCTGGAGAATTCTTTTTTTAAACTGCTGATCCAGCTTTTTCAATTTATATTTTATAGCAAATTGCTCACTTTCAATTTAATAATAAATCATTTAAATGCCTAAGGCAGATTGAAAATCAACTCCACGGCTGAATTTCATAAAATTTATTTTATTGGAAAAGTTAATTTTGCTTTTATTTACGTTGCACATGAATAATAAAATTAATAAATAATGTAAATGTACACGCGTTGAGAAATTCATTTGCTTTAATAATGCCCATCTATATTTTTAAAAAACAATTTTTTACTAGGAAATTGGATTCATTCGTATTTTTCATTGTCAACTATTGCACTTTTTTACCTACTTAGCACTCATTAGCATGGAAATGGGCGTTGGTTGGTGGTGTGAGTTTGGATTTAGAGATTGGCTACATGCCAAGTAAATGTGACGAAGGTTTATGAGCTGAGGGAGAGGGGATGGAGAAGTTGAGGGAGTGTTGTTGTTTGAATGTGACAAAGTCTCGTCATTGTTGCCTAAGTCTGGTGGCGATATGTGGCACAGATATGAGTCTGTGAACTAGTTTGTTGCAGGCGCCATGTTTCATCTATCTTTTTCTTTTCTCGAGTGTCAAGTTCAATAAAAGGCGAATATTAATTAGGTTGTTTTGGCTTAAGACAAGGCGCTACAACAAGTTATCCGATACTGCATAAAATTCTCATTTTCTCCGCTTGAAAAGATGCTTTGGAAAATTACCACTTAATTATTACGCTTTAGGGGCTCCCGTTTTAGAGAAATGAAATGAAGGCAAACGAGTGTGTGCTTTTTTTGTTGGTTGCATGTGTGGTTTAGCCGCTTTATGCCTTTTCAAGCGTTAAGCTTCCTGTAAGACGTTTCGATTTGAGTCGAAGTTAATGAAATGTTTAAGGTTTAAGAAATGATTAGTGCATCAGATAGGGTATTCTACTAAAAGTTTGTTTTTCTCGCAAACTGATAAAAGATAAAATTAAAAATAAGATTATGTCGTAAAAATAAAAATATAGTTTCTGTTTTCAATTACTAAATGATGTTATGTTTTTCCAATTTTATGTAAAAGATAAAAATATTTTTTGGTGTTAGTTAAAACGTTACCACAAGCTGTCACATGTTTCTCGTGTCCACAATTAGGTTTAAAATTGGCTAGTGTCCAAGAATTTTAGTTTGAGTGACATTTGACTGCTTAATCTCCTCGCGCTTCAATACACTTTTTTCCTTGTCAACTTTTAATGTCTTATAAATATTTTAAAGATTTACGCTAATATTAAATAAAACGACAGGTCGTAAGCGAATCAGAGTTAAAAACAAAATATTTTATTTATAACTTGTAAAAGTTTAATTTCAATTAGAAAATTTAATGTCAAATTTATTTAAAATTTTTATTTTCTTTTAATCATTTTGAAATTATAGAAGGTACCGTTCTTCCTGTGGACTTTCGTCAGGAAGTGTTTGCCAACGGTACGTTAATAGTGCAAAACGTGCAGCGAACAGCAGATACAGGAAAGTACACTTGTTCCGTGTCCTCTCCAGATGGTCAAACAGCACGAAGAGATGTGGATGTGTCAGTAATGGGTAAGTTTCACATTGGGAGTTGAGATAAATATTTTACAGTTGAATAAATTGCCAATGGCAAACAAGTGAAACACGAACCAATTTTATCATATGTGCCCTTCTTCACTGGTGCGAGATTATGGTTATTT
Organism: Geophilus carpophagus; assembly: GCA_034687075.1. Taxonomy (NCBI): domain Eukaryota; kingdom Metazoa; phylum Arthropoda; class Chilopoda; order Geophilomorpha; family Geophilidae; genus Geophilus; species Geophilus carpophagus. Next base: position 9,909 of record JAQFZN010001315.1, read on the forward strand.
GAAAAATTTTTCTTTTAAATGCCTTAAGTCGGTGATCTTTCGCAACGAGGTCTTTAAGAGTTCGTGCAGAAAGAGGTCGCACGTAAGAGGGCAGTGTTGGTCTTGGTCTTTTCTCGTCCAATGGAGGTGACTGGAGGTTAATTGACGACGGGCGAGGGCGACACCATGCGTGTCGTCGGCCGCAGATGGGGAATTATTCTGCGCGAGTGGAGCCACTTGGCCTCACAAGACAGCTTCAGCGCGTCCTAAGGCGAGATTCACAGACCACAAGGGTGACTCCATTGAGCTGTAAATGTTTATTTAGCAATGTTACAGTTGTTTGCGAAAACGTGCTTGCTAGGCATTTAAAGCGGAATAAATTTATACTCATTTTTTTAATATTTATTTACATTTTATAATTTTTTTATTTTGATTTAGTGTCTCCCAAGATTGTTCCTTTTTCATTTCAAGACGCTGTTTTACCTGAAGGAACACGAGCACGCTTGCAGTGTGTTGTAAGCGAAGGTGATGTGCCGCTTACAATTCAATGGACAAAAGATGGCCATTCGATTCCAACTGATTTAGGAGTAGTTATACGAGATTTGGACGAGATTTCGAGTATTCTTACTATAAATAACGTGACGCCATTACAAAATGGCCGATATACTTGCACAGTTAGTAATGAAGCTGCTTCAGTCAATCATTCTGCAGTTCTTCATGTCAACGGTGAGTTTTAATTTTTCAAATGTTTTTTTATAATCTGTTGTAAATCTTTTATGATTAACTGTTGCAAGTTCTTGTTGCTTTATATCCGATATATTTTCTGTCTGGCTTTTGTGTCTGTTATTTGGAAGGATTTCGTAGTACCAAAGCTTCTGCTTTCTATCTCAATTACAGCAGCTTTGTAAAAAGACGAACAAGAAGTCGATTGAGTTTGTGCACCTCATTTTCTGTAAGCTTTGGATTTCATTGCTTTTTGTATAATTGCACTAGAGGCTTACACAGCCACAGACTTTGATTATCTTTATAGCTTTTTTCTTTTTCTTACTAGGGTTTTCTAAAGGTAGCGAAAGTGATTCGAATGTGGAAATAAGTACTTTTATTCAATATTTCTATACCTTAAAGAAACTTTAGAAAATGTCAAGTTCATTTATATAAGTTGAAGGAGAAAAAAAATTAGATAAAATGTTGTCAGGTTAACAATTTACTACTTCGAACTTATGCAAAATTATATTAAGGTTGACTTTTACGTTGTGCCTTATAAAAATTTCACACTTTGTGCATCAAAGTTGAATATTCAAGCTCTTGTAGGTTTATACATGTGGTGAATCCTAAATGCAGTGAATTCGTTGCCACAATTGGATTAGAAGTGAGGTGTCGACAGTGAGAGAATTAGGATCCGGCTCAACATTAAAATTCAAGCAATCCATAGTGATTGCTCTTTCTAAAGGAGTGGGCCCGCAAGATAAGCGTAGGTAAAAAAAAAAGTGTCGGTTGAAGACGACATTACTGATCACTAGTCACAAATAATGATTCTCCGAGGCTTATTTTTTAGCTCATAACTTCACCTTCATATCTTTGGATTTATAGATCTTTCACCATTTTTTTAATTTTTTTGTTATTGGTTCGATTAACCCCAGTTGTCTACAGCTTTTGTAGTGATGTTGCAAAATTTCTTTTGCACCCATCATCGGAAAGTGAATTTTTTTTGATGAAAAAAGCTCAAGATGAAGATGAGGGGATAATGTAATGATGACTGGTAAATTGAAGGGGAGGAGAAAGAAGTTCCTAAGAATAAAAACAAGGAAAATTTATTTTCAAAAGATTATTATAAAACCTCTCGTGTAGAATACGTTTAATTAAGTTTCTATGGTAACAGATGATTGGTTGAAAAGATGTTTTCGTGTTTTCTTCGCGCAGGATTAAACTTGATCTGATGTAACAAAAGTGGTTGCCTAGTAACACGTTTTCAGTCGAGATATCATACTTTTGCTTTGTGGTAAATGGTTTCGAAACTACGACTTAAAAAAAACCGAAAGGAAAAAGCTTTTTATGTACTGCTATTAAAGATTTTGAAACTTCTTTTCCAGTGCCCCCGCAGTGGATAGTTCAGCCACAGGATGCTGATGTGCTAGTAGGGCATAGCGTACGACTCGACTGTCAAGCTGACGGATTCCCAAAACCGATCATTACTTGGATGAAAGTAGGAGGTAAGTAAGCTGACTTGCACTCTAATTAAAGGCACTTGCACTTAAATGATGACCATTAAACGCGTCCTTGCGCTTTAAGTAGACGATTACCAACTGATTTTTAAGCGACTTCTATTAAATATACCTAATAGAGAGCTGACCTTTTATGAACGTTGACTCGTGCCATTTCTGGTGAGTGTCCAGAGTAGTTGCTAAGGCAACGGCTGACAGCTGTGCACTTCCATCACTTGAGAAGGGGCTGATTGCGTTTCTGAAAAGTAGTCAATAGACTGAATAGTTTTTTTTTTCTTTTTATTAACGTTGAATGATGGTGAGAGAGCACTTTGGTGTAAGCTTTGGTACAGAATTTTATATTTTACCACTTTTTTGTCAAATTCCATTTCTATGCATATTTGAAAATGCGTGTTTACTCAATTTTCCGTGACAAAGATTGGCGTGCATGACTTGAAGTATTAACGCAAAGATGCGAGTGCCGTTACCTGATTTTGTACTAATGGTTCATTTGACAAGTGTTCTTGCTCGTCTCGATGGTCCATTTAAAGTGTCGTCCTCTTTCTTTCTCGTAAGTGTAATGACGAAAGATTTCTTCCTCAGGTGTGTGCTTGCGCATCCTCCATTCGAGGTGTCAGCTTAGTGTCAGCGCTTAGTAATGGCCTGATTATGAAAAAGAGGCAGTTTGCAACTATTTGGTAGGCTGCAAGCGCGAATTACCATCCCACATGTAGAATCTGATGAGGCCTGTAATTTTGCTTATCTTGCCAGTGGCTTTCACCTTTCCTGTTTTTCTTCGTATAGATGAGAATGAAACGGAAAATAACATCTACTGTTTCATCTCATTTTCCTCTTTTCCAACTTGTGAAATAGGCATTTCAAAAAGAAAATGATGAAAAAGTGTTAAATGTGCATTTAGTTTAGTTCATCGACTTTTCTTCTTCGCTCTTATACTTGAAAACTCATTGTGAATGCGTTATCTTGATCCACTCGCTGTAACATCATCAAAAGAAAAGAGGAAAAGGAACATTTACTGTCATAAAGTTAATAAGAAGAAAAGGGAAGTCATTTATAAGGATGCTTTATTTACCTAAGAGTGTACAGGTTTTAAATGTAATTTGATGAAGTTTGATGAGATTTGGTTTTGGTTTTTCTTATTTGTAAACAAGTTTTCTAGGTGGATTACTTCTGTTTTGTTTCGTGCATTGAACCGAGTTTTTCCTTAATGTGTTTCTCTTTGTTTTACTTATTGCATTCTTCTTTGTCTTTTTTGTTTAGGTGGCGGTGCTCGGCAGAGCATCCAAAATAGTGTCCACTACCAGGTGCTGACGAACGGTTCGCTGCGCCTCATGAGCGCTGATGAGAATGACCGTGGGCAATATTTCTGCTTGGCCAGCAATGGAATTGGGGCTGGTCTGAATAAACGTGTGCATCTTAAAGTCAAAGGTAAAAGATGATATTTGATTAATTTTCACATTAAAAGTTTATAAAATTCACGTTAGTGTGATTTTTCTCTTTATGTAAAAACGAATCGATGCTTTAAAGAGTCGGTGCTAGACGGTTACAATTTTTTCAAAGTTACTGTTTTACAAGAATATTTAATTAAAACGAATGAAATGTTAAATTTGAAAAGAACATTGTATATTATGTAATTTTTTTAATTTATCGATTTTAGTGTAATCAATTGATAATGGGTTTTGAATTTTTCATATGTAAATACAAATGAGCATTGACGATACTTGACAAGAATCATTTTGTTATCAAACACATCATTTTGTCGATAAAGTATCAGCTTTGTGTTTATTTGAACAGGTTAATTGGTGATTTTGAATTGTTTTGCGAAATGTGTCAGACAGAAATATCCTGGTTGAATTGCATTTTATCGACTTTTAGAAAAGATAGATGAGATGGTTTGGATGGCACAGAAAGGAATGAGAGATTAAAATCGATGAACGATAAACTTGAGCGGAATACTTAATTGATGAAGTGCAATTTGAGTGGAATTAATTTGTTTATTTTGCAAATTAAACTCTCATTTGAAATATCTCTTACTGAATTTAAATTTTTTAAAATTTTTTTATTTTTATTACGAATTCAATAAAGTCTTTTGCTTCCAAATTTTATTACATTAATTTCAGAATAAAAACTGAGAGAGAACTTGAGATTTTATTGTAGCGCTTAGAAGTCAAAGTCAATTTCTAACTTTCTTTTTCTAGATTATACATGAATGAATTCAATAAAATATTCACAAACAACAACTTTAAGAAAAAGCGAAATAAGAAAAAATTATTTCAAGCTGCAAGCACAAAACGCCTCTTCCTAAAGTAACAAAATGGAAAGTGTATTTAATTATGATAACGGTAGTTGATGAGATGCACGCGCTGCTTTCGTTAAAATAAATGGCTTTTTAAGGTTTTTTTTCTTTTAAATATTTTTATTTTTTAGAAAAAAAGTGATTATAAGGTGTAATGTGTGTTCATGTTCATTTTTGATGTAAGAGATTTTCGTTTAACAAGATCGGATGGTAGGAAATGGAAGCGCAAATAAATTTAAGCTTTAAGACGAGCGACCTCAAATGTCCACTGGCACTGAACGGATCGATACATGACATGGAAAAGACCTAGGTTGAGCAAAAGGGGAAGTATGTTGAAGTTTAAGTTCCGGTTATGTCTACGTTTGGATATTAACCGGAAATTTGGCATCAAAGGTTTCGTGTACACAGCTAATGGTTGTAGAATGGAATAGCAAATTGGAATAATTAATGTTGAATTTGCAAGATCGATTCACATGAGAGATATTTTATGCGTAAAAGATGGATTTTAAAATGTGCCATTCAATTAATTCAAGTTAAATGTACTTTAAATAGGAATGTTTTAAAATCTTTTATGCTTGTCCAAGTCGTGTCAGTTCCCCTTGAGCAAATTGCCGGTCTCAGTTGTGGTCTCTTGTCTAGTTGGGAAAAGTTTAATGATGTTGTAAAGGCCAAATAAACACGTGCACCTCATTCGTGTTTTCTTGGGTAAATACTAACACAGAAATTACTATGTTAATCAAGTGAGACATTGAAGGATGTCAGTCCAAGAGGAAATTAATTGATCTGTTCTGTAATCTTAAACTTTATTTTATCTTATCTGTGAATTTTTCGGCTCATAAATTGCTGTGATTTGTTTGTGTTTTTCCAGTTCCTGTCAAGTTTGACGTCAAGTACCGACATCAGACGATCAAACGTGGAGCAGATGCAGCGCTTATTTGTCAAGTACGAGGCGATCCACCCGTGCAACTAACGTGGCAGGTCAACGAAAGAGATATCGACGATAAGACAGAAAGAAGGTGATTGACGTTTAGGATTTTTAAATGTTTTTTTCTTTTTTTGTTTTTCCTTTTTAATGTTCATTGGAGGATTAAGCAGGATGAGTGATTTTGTTTTTAATCTTGGTTAATGTGAAAGCGAAAACAAATCTGAGGAGTTTGCAAGATTGAGGATAAATAGCTGTTGGAAAAGAGACGACAACATTTGTCTCACGATTGGAGTTAAAATGAGGGGCAATGGAGTGTAGTAGCACTGATAAAATTGGAATTTTTTTTTCGTCTGCTATGCTTTAAGAGTTCGGAATGGAGAAAGTGGTGCGGGAATCGGTAAGAGAAAGGAATAAATTGCTACGAATTATCTCTGGACAGATACGATGTTAAGGAAACGCTGTTGAAAAATGGCCTCATCTCTGAACTTCGCATCCGCCATGTTGAACGAGAGGATACCGCCACTTTTTCCTGCTCTGCAAAGAATGCGTTTGGAAGAGATGATACATCAATACAGCTTCTTATCTTAGGTAAGTTATTGTAATTAGTTCTATTTTGGGTAATGACAATTAAAAGAAAATAAAATAAGTTCGTTAAGAAATTAATCTTTTTGAAAATTAGCATTACCATAAATGGCAATTAACTTTGCTTGATGGGTTCACATTCTTAAGTAGACATTTGGTGTGCTTTAGGCAACAGTAGTGGCGCCATCGTTTGTCAGACCTGCATTCTTAATCGAAATTGCTTTACCATTTCTTCATTTTTAAAGTAAATTGTACAATTTTATTTGTTTTTGTTTATAGAAAATCCTGATATGCCAAAAATGGTAAAATTAATGGAACATAAAAGTCGGAGCGTCAAATTATCATGGACGCAACCGTACGATGGTAATAGTCCTATTATCAATTACCTGGTGCAGTACAAACAGATAGAAGGTAAGGAATTATTTATTAAATTTATCTCATAAGCAATTGCTGTACGCGCACTGTAGAGAATTTCGCAATTGGGTTTATGCAGCTGAAAGCTGAAGCATTTATTTGGCCCAGGCTCAAACGTTGAGCTGCCGGAACGAGAAAAGGAACATTAGGCAAGGTCGTGTGGGTGTGTATGGAAGGAGTGGCGGGAGAAAGGAGGGTCGTCGTGCGCGTTTGCCTGATTACCCCGCCCGCCCGAAGCTCGACGAGATAGATGGGCTGGGAAGTGTGCCAGCAAAGCGTCCTTTTGTTGCTGCTGGAGTTATCTCTGTACCTTAACTGAGAAAAGCTTCATAATTGTGGAGACATACTATATCTGTTTTTGTTTTTAGGTGGTGAGAGAGTAAAATATATGGCAAGTTATAACTGGAACACCTTGTTTTTTAAAATATATATTTTTTCAAATTTTTTTATTCTTGTTGATGTAAAAATGTTAAGTTTTTTAAATGAAACTAAACAAGTAGGAAATATACTGTAAATTGTTTTGTTTACACAATTTTATTGACACTTTTTTGTGTGAATATTAACATATTTTTCATTACCTTTT
>JAQFZN010001316.1:0-16903 GCA_034687075.1 Geophilus carpophagus
CAAAATATTTAAAACTGAAAATTACAAATAAAATAATTAAATTAATATATTACCTGCAAAATTAAAAATCTAACTCCCCTGAACATAAAAATAATAAAATTAATTTCAATTAAACTTACTAATACCGTAAATATACAAAAAATTCAAAGTCCATAAATGTATCTGCCTCACTTATTTGTGTGAAAACCAAACAAGCACTTACTTTAGTGTTGCAGCACAAACTTTAAAAGTTTTGTTATTATTTTAAAAAAAATTAAAAAACATTTCAAAAATAGCTATTATAAAAATTTATTTCAATATGTATTATGTTACAATTTTAATCAAGTAACATTAGAATTTTTTAAGTAGCATTTCCAATAGCTTTAAAAATAGCACCGAATCATGATACCTAGGCTCAGTTGAAAAAAAATGGTGCGTAGCGAATCGTTTCATAAACTGTTGATAATAAGTATCGTCGGAAAGGCGATTCGTCATGTACATATAGAACGGTGACTAAGGCTGGTTGCTATGTTGATATGACTTTCGACCAAATCCTGTTACTAAAACAAACGGAAATGCTTTCACCACTTCTGGATTCCTGTTCCAAAATGACTACTATTACTTTTCTGAATTTATTCAAAATCAGTGCAAAGCAATCCACATATAAAATGAGAAGTATCTTTTTTGCATAAACAAGACTGTAAATCACATTTAGATCTTTGGTTTATTGGCATGTGAAACAGCATAAAAAATGCAAAAAAATTACGCTCAATACATTGTCCAAAAACATTTATCTCAATACTTTGCTAACCTAAATAGAAAATAGCCACAAAATTTCTACAAAAATGACTTTAAGCAAAAAACTGTTTTACAATTTGTATTTTGATGATTAATAATAAATTAAAGACTTAAAATGTTTGTTTATAAACACGTACACAATTCCAAATAACTAAGTACAGTACCAAAAAATTTAAATCTGTAAAACATGCTCTCAAAATAAGTTGAGTTGAAGAGAGGAAATAAAAAACTATTGTCAAATTCCTTATTGTTCTTGCATTGTAAATTATTAGAAAAATTGTAAAAAGGCAGCAGGTTAAATCCTGAGATGTTTCTGGCGTTGGCAAAATTAAACTCCGTATACTGTAAAAAACGAGAAAGTTGAGAGAACAAACTTACAGGTATTATGCACAAATCAATGTAAATAAAAACAATATTCTCGTAAATTACAAATTAGTTAATAAATTGTTACATGGAAGCACAAGTGACCAAAAATCACTTCAAGTGCGAAACACTCAGACTGTTCCGTTAAGTCACACAATTAAAAAATTAATAATAATAATAATAATAATAATAATAATATAATAATAATACAATAATAATAATAATAATTAACTTAAAAAATTAAAAAACACCAACAAATTTCCGAGATCACATAATTTAGTAGTTCGTACATAAAACAACTTTTTCCATCATTTTTTAAGTAATCGAAGCAAAGACAAAAACACCACAAAATGGTCGTCTTCACTCATCTCAAGGCCACGACTCAAATCGACAAGAGTCCACTCATTAATTGGCTCACTGGAATGTGGCACGAATTCAAAATTCTTCTGCATCACGATACCTAGGCTCTGTTGAAACACTGAAATCGTCGAAATAGGAGAACAAATATTCAAAAGTTGGCCGTTTATTAGGATCGCTGTCCCAACATTGTAACATGGTGTCGTAAACAGCATCTGGACAGTCACAATTTAGAGGTTTCGGCATTCGATATCCACGATCAACTTGTTCAATAACTTCACGATTATGCATTCCTGAAAGAAAAATATCAAATTTATTAAATTACCCAATGAAATGTTAAAATTCATTTATTCATTCAATTACCGGGATAAGGAACTTGACCATGAGTGACCAATTCCATCAATAAAATACCATACGACCAAACATCTGACTTAATAGTAAATCTTCCATACAGAACTGCTTCTGGAGCGGTCCATTTAACGGGGAATTTAGCACCTAGAATAACAACAACAACATGTAAATTCAATAATTTCTTTTCCAAATATATAAATATAAATTTTACCTTGTCTTGCCGTGTATTCAGAGTCATCAATAATCCTCGCAAGGCCAAAATCGGCCACTTTGACAACATTATTATCACCTACGAGTATATTTCGGGCGGCTAAATCACGATGCACAAGTTGTTTCACTTCTAAGTACATCATTCCATTGGCAATCTAGAAATAAAATGATAAAAATAAAAATTTAAATAGTACATAAATAATAAAGATCAGTTTTATTCGTACCTGGGCGGCAATGTCAATTAAATGTGGTAGTTTCAGATGTTTTCCATCACCACTTCGTAAATAATCAAGAAGGCTGCCATTGACCATGTATTCAGTCACGATGTAAATGGGTTCTTTAACAGAACACACTGCGTACAACGAAACTAATTTATCATGACGGAATGTCTTCATAATGGCTGCCTCTTGCAAAAATGCCTGCGCAGACATAATTGTACCCGGTTTTAAAGTCTTTACTGCCACTTCTGTTGTACCACGCCATTTTCCTAATTTAAAAAATAAGTAAATAAACTTCTCTTTCTTTTATAATACTAAGTGATAACTAGGGAAATGACTAAGAGAGTTTAAAAGGTAATTTTCGAGATATTTGGTTGATAAAAATCAATTTTCAGGAAAATAATTTTCTTTATTTAAAATTAACAAGTTTATTCATTTTACAAAAATAAATTATGTTTTTATGTAAAATGATAAAATGCATGTAGAAAATTGCTTATCCCAATAAGTGGCGCACTTTAGCCCAATCGGGATTGTGCCCGAAAATTGCTTTCCCTAGTAACAACTAAAAAATTGTATCAATTTCAGCTTACTTACCGTACCAGACTTCACCGAAATTCCCACTTCCCAATTTACGTTCTAATATCACTTCACTATGATCAATCTCCCATCTATCTCGTGTTTCAGGAGACAAATCCCACATATGCGGTTTAGGTTTTAGGCAAGGACATGTTAGTTTATAGCACAGTCCATTCGGTGCATCTACAAAACATAAAAATTTAATGTTTGATAAATATTCGGTATTGTTTCAGCTCTCACCAGAATAAAAAGCAACCAATTCTTGTAAAGTAGAAAAAGTATGTCTAGTAGTGACAAAAAATCCTCCATTGTCCAAACATTTTATTTTGTAATGCTTCACATGATCACCTCTCTGTGGATCCCAGTCTTTCATTGACAGTGAATAAGCACCTACAAATAACAACAATTTTTTTAAACTAAATGTCATAACATTTAAATCAACCTTTACGTATTTCCATTATACCTGTCGTTTGTTCACTGTTTCGAATTAAAAATGTTCCTCTACCATTCTGCGGTTGCAATAGCATTTTCTCAGCATCTTTCCTCGCAACTTTACCAAAAAACCAACTAAAATAATGGAAAAAAACAATTAATTTCACATCAATAAAAAAAAACATTAAATAATTTTTACTCTTCGCTTTCGACAGTTTTTTCTCTAGCAACAAAATTCCTTGGGATGTACCCTTCTTGCATAGATGATGTATGCCTTGCATGCCACCAGTCACTGTCACTATAAAAAAATAATAAATAAAATTAAAAAAATTAAAAAATATATTCGGCCACCTTTATAACCCTTTCGCTTAAATTATTCCTTACCTGTCATTAAGAATGATGAGCCGGTCGCCTTTGCGGAAGCTGAGGTCACCAACATCTCTAGCATTGTAATTATAAAGAGCCACAACTACTTTACCACCTGGTAAAAATGTAAATTATAATTATTATCTTTTCTTACAAAGAAAGCAAGTAAATATAAAGAAATAAGTAAAAGAGCTTTTAAAATAAATTTCTACTTAGAATATAAATAAATTCGATAATTATATTAATAATGAAAAAAATAAACAAAGCAAGCAGAACAAACTAAAATAATAAAGAAATAAATAAAAATAAAAACAGTTATATAACATAGAAGAGAGATTAATGGGTATAAGTATCATCTTACCGTAGTAACAGAACCTGTTCCTGAACAAGGCTTCATTAGCAAAGGAAAATCAAGCAAAAAATAAAATTAATTCATTTACAAACGACACAAACTAAACAGTTTTTCATAATTAATACAATTAGTTAGGCATAATGCGTGTTTAAATTTTTAATTCGATATTAACTCACCAGGTAGTGTGTTTCTTATAATATCAACACCACTTTGCATGTGACCACTCGGGGTCCTCGTGTAACGAACATTGGATTCATCCCCGCCGATTACTCTTCTTTCTTCCACTGTTATGTCTGAAGCATCTTTACTCGTGGATGAAGCCAATAGATCCTTATCGCGGCCCATACAGTTGCCCATAGCCGCTGTAAAAATAAAATGAAATCAAATAAAATAGAAAACAAAAATAATTTCAACCGCTTTGTCAAATTTTTAAATTTTAATCACTTTGAATTGATCAAAAATAAAACATTTTACGAAATACTATACTAATCAGCTACTACCATAAATTAAGAAACAATTTCCATGCTAAATGATTCATACAGTAATATAAAAATGTAACAAGTTTCTTTTTAAAACACCCTCATGATATCCTTTTACTATCGCACAACGAATGATTAAAATCCTAAAATGGTTTCCTCATTGATGGCGCAAAGCATGACGTATTCTAACTCTTAATACACACTCAACCAAAATAAAACACCATCCTTTTAAACCGAAAATAAATCCACACTTACTAATAAAATCATTATCATTATTTAAAACCAAAAAAACACCAACACGGAAATTTACCTTATTAAACAAACCGCAACCGGAAATTACAATCCCAAAATGATATCCATCATATAAATGCAATCTGAAAATTAAAAACATAATCAGCAAATAAACAGATAAATAAATCAAACGATTAATAAATAACCTTACAAACCATAACTAATTAGCCGAAAAATCGATAAAAATATCGATAAAGCATTTTTTTCGAATTTTTTCTTTTAATTCTTCACCTGATGCTCATTCGATTTGCACATGTCATAGGCTTTTTCACTCACAACCAAATGGGCTTCTCGATGATGGAGTAAAAATACAAAACCCCCAACCCCTATTCGGCATGAATGAGTCGCATCTGCAGCAGATGGAGAAGGGGAACTGACACCTGGGGTAGTCGGACACAGACACAAGACCAGCTGCAGCCAAAACCACGACCACGTTCACGACCAAATGCGTAAAAGCACATTTGAATTCATAATCGATATCGTTATCAAGTGAATGCTCTTAAATTGATCAATACAAGGGGGCAGGCTTAAAAGGATTATTAACTACACTCTGTGGATTGCGAAATATTTTTATTTCATTCCTGAAAATTGTTTTATAGGTTTTTCCACATTTCTTTTTGACGTAATTAAAAATTTCGTGAAAATTTCAACTCATTTCAAAATTAACAAGGAAGCTTTGAGAAAGTAAGGCTTGGAACATCCTCAGGATGTGGACGAATCAAATAATCACATCCTTGGCGACACTTTTATTTACAATATTCTTATTTTTTCAATTTTTTTATCTCTTTTAATATATAGAAAACTTATTTATTTATCTATCTTTTAATTGTGTTTAATTTATGCGAGGTATTTGACCGACATTTCAATGGCATTTTTCATCATTAAATGAGATCCTTCATTTTCATAAGAATGTCATAAACGATAAGATAAAAAAATATTAATACACATCATGATAATGCGCTTATTTTATAATAATAAGAGTAATAATATTTTATTTTTATAATTAAAATATATTCAAGAAAATAAATCAATTTTTCAAGGTTAAAAACGGATCTTTTTAAAAAGAAAACAAAACAAAACGGCCATTTTGATCATATCCAGTGACCTTTGCCATTTCCATGCCAATCTTTTCTCTTTTTTTCAACTTGTTTTATTTCTTTTAAAGTTCAAAGCAACCCTAGACAATATAATGGATTGGTTTAAAGGCTCAATTCTCGATTGGAAAATGAATTTGTACCCGCGTGGATGAATCATCAACCCCTGTTTATTGATTTTTTGCCCAATGAGTAACATCAACACCAACCCGGGAATTCAGTAGTAAATAAAATGTATTCACCAAGCGAACTATTAAAATATTTAAATGATTAAAGCTAACTATTCGTTTATTTTACGGCGATGGATTCACGAGATTATTTACCCAAATAAGCAATTAAAAGCTTAACCTTGTGATTTAATCGCACTTGTATCTAGAAATTGTTGTGGGTGGATCCAGTTGTTTTTACATGTCGATTTTTTTAAGGAAAAAAATTATTATATTTACCTACACTTCGAAGTGTTGCTTTAATAAACAAACGATGTGTATCCACAACTCGCTATCATCACAAAAGACTAGTTTTCCGGAAGTTCACTGAATAGGCTGGAGGAGGCAGAGAAACCGATGACAACGAGTCGGCAATTTGTTGCAAGGTTATTCACAGAAGCGTCGTTGGATTTAAAAAGCCAACTCCCACTGCTATTGTGAATTTCGCTTAGTGGAAGCTATTAAATAGTTATTTTGAATTTTATTTAATTCTATAATTTGGAATTTTTCGAGTTTAGGTAGTTGTAAACAAAATTAAAGTTGTTTTTTTATTTAAGTAAAAATAGCGTAGTTGTGTTGTGTCTATTACCTTTTTTTAGAAAATACTTTTATTATTTTTATTATTAAAATATTATTATGCATTTTGTCTTTTAATAAATTACAATATTTACTGAAAATATCAAACTGTGTTCAGTTTATTAGTTTTATTAAAAGAGGGCGATCTTGATTTAAAATGTTTGAATATCGATAATTTCGACAGAAAACCAACTCTAATACACAAAAACTGTATCGAGTAATCTGACTAATGTTTAATATTTTACCCAAAAAATAAAACAAAAAACCAAAAATTTGCTTTTGTATTTTAACGGTATCTAACAAACAATAATGTTATAATTTTTAATAATAAACAAGAAATATTTTTTTAGAAAAATTAATAGTTACTTTGTTTCGATTTTGTTTGATACCGTTACAGTTACTCGATTAAACATATCGATATCGTAAAATACGTCACAGTTATATACGAGTGGTTGAACCGATCGAACACACTGAACATAAACAGATACCCACTTTCATTTCAACACACTGAGCTTCGCTACCTGTCATCGTCGTTGTTCTTGTACTTGAAAGTCTTGATCTTCGTGGAAACCGGTAAAGATTTCAAAGATGACTACACAAGTGCAACACAAGAAGAGGATCTGTTATTATTACGATAGTAAGTTTAAAAATCATACTTGATCACTTTTTAATTAGTTTTTCAGTTTTGATTCGATAAACTTCTAAATAGTTGTAGTAAGACTCAAATTGTAGGCTACCGTACCGTTTTATTCATCAATTTAAATCTTCTTGGTACTATTTTGTATTTAAGATAACTTACGGAAACAATTTTAGAGCTTAATACAACACAATTAAATGAATCTTTGTTTATCGTAATTCAATGCTACTCGTTTACGCTACTAAATGCAACACGAAAATATACACAAGGCTTCCGTAGTTTGTAACGAGTGAGTAAAGAAGAGTTAAAAAGATTTAAAAAACTTGCAAAAATTCCGTTACAAAAATAATTTTTTAAAATTAGTCAAGATTACTGAAGCTACTACTTAAATGAACCGAACAAATGATTTCTAATTTTTTTAATTTTCTTTTTTGTTATTTTTAATTAGGTGATATTGGAAATTACTACTATGGACAAGGGCATCCAATGAAACCACACAGAATACGCATGACACATAATTTATTATTAAATTATGGACTTTATAGAAAAATGGAAATTTATGTAAGATATAATTGTAATTAATACATTTTTTTTTTAATTAATTATTTATAATATTATTTTTTAATTTTCTATTATTTAGCGTCCGCATAAAGCAACTCAAGAAGAAATGACTAAATTTCACAGCGATGATTATATTCGTTTTCTTCGAAGTATTCGTCCAGATAATATGTCGGAGTACAATAAACAAATGCAGAGATGTAATTAGTTATTTAAGTGTTTTTTAATTATTGATTATTAAATTAATTTTTTATTTTCTTTTTATAAAATAGTCAATGTTGGTGAAGATTGTCCAGTATTTGATGGTCTGTACGAATTTTGTCAATTATCTACAGGAGGTTCAGTTGGTAAATATTTAATATTATTTAAAAAAATTAAAAACATAAGAGTTTTATTAAAATTTAATTTAATTTCAAATTTAAGCTGGAGCAGTCAAATTGAATAAACAAGCTGCAGACATTGCAGTGAATTGGGCAGGCGGTTTGCACCATGCTAAAAAATCTGAGGCATCTGGGTTTTGTTATGTTAATGACATCGTTTTAGCAATTTTGGAACTTCTCAAGTACGATCTCTATTTTTTTTTTGTTAGCATTTAATGTATAATTTTTCTAATTTTTAACTTTTAGATATCATCAACGAGTCCTTTATGTTGATATTGACATTCATCATGGCGACGGTGTGGAAGAAGCTTTTTACACCACAGACCGTGTAATGACATGCTCTTTCCACAAGTACGGTGAATATTTTCCCGGCACGGGAGATTTAAGGGTAAAATAGATATAAAAATGATCTTTTTTCAAATGAGTTTTAAAAAAATTGTTATTTTTTATAGGACATTGGAGCTGGAAAAGGAAAATATTATGCTGTAAACTTCCCTTTGAGAGATGGTATCGACGATGAATCTTTCGAGCAGATATTTGCACCGGTACAACAAAATATTGTTTTTATTTTTAAATGCAAGTAATTTATGATTTATTTTTAAAATCAGGTTGTTTCGAAAGTTATGGAATCGTACCAGCCAAGTGCGGTCGTTTTACAGTGTGGTGCTGATTCTTTGTCAGGCGACAGACTTGGTTGCTTTAACATCACCTTGAAAGGTCATGCGAAATGTCTGGAATTTGTGAAAAAATACAATTTACCTCTTTTGGTATTGGGCGGTGGTGGATACACAATTCGTAATGTAGCGCGCTGTTGGACATACGAAACAGCAGTTGCACTCGGAGTGGATATAGCTAATGGTATTAATTGGATTATTTTATTTTTTAATCAAATTTATTAATTTTCGTATCAAATAATCATGTTTTAGAGTTACCATATAACGATTACTTTGAATACTTCGGCCCCGATTTCAAACTGCACATCAGTCCATCCAATATGGCGAATCAAAACACACCCGAATATTTGGAGAAAATCAAGTAAGATACATTTAATTCAGTTTAATGAAAAAATTAATTAATATTAACTTACTTATTTTAGAACTCGATTGTTAGACAATCTCCGAATGTTGCCACATGCACCCGGCGTACAAATGCAACGTGAGTTTTTATCAATAATTCATTTGTTGAGGTTCAGTGTGAGTAAACGTTTTATTTTTCTATTTATTTTTAGCAATCCCTGATGATGCAATTGATAACGAAAGTGAGGATGATGATAAACACAATCCTGATGAACGTGTTTCAATAAGAGCGAGTGATAAAAGAATAGCGTGTGAAGAAGAGTTTTCTGATAGTGAAGATGAAGACGGGCGAAGAAATGTTCAATCGCATCGCGGACAACGTAAGAGACCACGAACTGAAGATGATAAGAAGGATGACTCTAAAATCAGTGGTAATCTAAGAGATGGTACTGGGAAAGAATCTGGTGACAAGCTTGACATATCAACAGAGAAAGACGAAAAGAAGATGGACCAAAGCGAAGATGATGATGGAAGAGGGTAAATATTTTATAAAAATTAAAGAAATCGTTTTTCTTTGATTTATTATTAATTTATTTATTGATTTTGTTTATGTGTATTTTCTTTAGGGATGAGATTAAGGCGGATTTAGAAGAAAAGAATAAGAAAGAATAATGATTAATTTGTAATTAGACCATTTTTTTCATTTATTATCAATTAATGAAATACTTTTTTTGATCGCCATTCCTGTTATCATCTTGTTTTATTATTTTTGTTTTTAAATCCTGGTCATTGTACAGAAAACGTCATCTGACATGGAAACTGATATTTATTCATTGACCGATTTTTTTTTGATTTTTTTTTACCTTGTGAGGTATACTAATAAACTATTCTAATCCATTTTACCACATTTTGTACTTCATCAACTGTTTCACTTGAATAAACAGTTTTTAAAAATCAAGTAAATTCTAGTTAGAATTATTTTACAGATTAAATACCATAAATGATAAGTGAAATAAAGCAAAATTTTGTTAACTCTATACATAGAAACATATCTTTATACAATTTTATTCATTTAGACCGGATTTTTTCCCTCTCCAAACACTAATCCAATTCAGTTAATAAAATTATTGTACAATGAGATTCATTTCAGAGTAATAAATGATAAATTCACTGAAAACTTAGTCAATTCTGATAATAATTAACACGTTTTCTACATTAAGTATTCAAAATTTATGTAAACATTTAGTTATAGAATTAATTTAATCGAGAGAAACAATAGACGACCGGTTATTTGCATTTGCTAAAGAAAATCCTCGACCAATCAAATAATCTAAAGGATTACCAAATGTTCTATACTGTCCATCAAGGAGCGTCGGAGTTGGTGGTTGTGATCTAGTGCACGTTTCTGTAATATAAAAATGCCATAAATTTGTGTAAGTTCCTACATAAAATCCCATCAATAAAATATATTTTTCCTAACCATAAGGTGGTGGTGATGGCGACTGTAAAGGAATCGTTTCTGGTTCAGTGTGTATTTCCTCGACTGGAGTTGGTTCATCTTGTACCTAAAAGGAGGTTACCATTTCAAGTTCTTTAGAAAATTAAGTTGTTATATAAATTTTCTTTGGTAATATGTTCACTACAAACACAACAAAACAGTCTCACAAACATTTATTGAAATAATTTAAACTAGACTACAACATTATGAGATCAATTTCTCATAAAAACAAGAGATAATTACGAAATAAACATTAAAAACTACGTTTGAAATAAATATATCACGGGGTGATCATGAGGCATTACGAAGAGGAGTGTGCTATGAAAGAAGAAAGAGGAAAAGTTTTTATTTAACATGCAACTAAACAAAAAAGCCACAAACAGTTAATTTATAAACCAGATTATACCAAACAGCCGTAGTC
Source organism: Geophilus carpophagus (assembly GCA_034687075.1). Taxonomy (NCBI): domain Eukaryota; kingdom Metazoa; phylum Arthropoda; class Chilopoda; order Geophilomorpha; family Geophilidae; genus Geophilus; species Geophilus carpophagus. The sequence continues at coordinate 11,159 of JAQFZN010001316.1, forward strand.
AGTAGAAGGATCCCATTCTAAATTCTCGTATGAATCTGTCTTTATTACAGTTGGTTCTCCAACTACAAAATACACAGAAAAAATTAATTAGTCTTACATGTTCATTATTTACTCTTGTAAATATGTCAATTTACATGCGTTGGATGAAACGTGTAAAGGTACAATTTCAGGTTGGTGATAAGGATAAGTTATGCGGTTATTGTTAATTCTTTTCTGAAACGTCACAACTGTAAAATTTAATGTAACAAAGTTACTCAAATGTCAACTTCGTTTATATATTTTTATTTTTCAGTTACTTTTTCCATTTCCTTCCATTTGTGCCTTCTTTTTTTTGTTATCTTGAAATAATTCCTCTTCTTCGTATCGCATTTGTTTATCCTTCCAGTCAAGGCGCCATAGATAAATTCCAACAGCTATTACTATTACAAGCAGAAACGATCCCATAACTAACGCCACTCCTAAATTAAAAATTCAAATTCAGTTTAATCCTCCATAAAAACAATAATCCAAGCAAATGAATATTCACGTTTTGTTGTTGCTTCAGCCACATCAAATTCACGTCTGGATGGAGGTGTTGGTGGTGGAAATTCAATTTTTTCTAAATCCGGAGGTTTCCATTCTGGACCCACGTACTGTAGATAGATTATACACAATATCATTAGAATACTTTGTGTTTACATTATAAATTCTTATAAATACTATAAATCCTTCTTGTAAAAATACCTACCATAGTTAAATTCAATGGCGATTGAGTTGTTGGTAACATCGAATTAACAGTTGCCGCACAAGCTTTAGTTTGAGAGAGGTTGCCTTCAATTTCTAATCTTTCCCTTCCTGCATTATAACCAAATGCCGTTTCTAACGGTGATATGTTAAAATCATCAATTTTCACCATTACATCTATTTAAAATAAAAATAAAAATAGAAATTAAATAAAAAATTCAAAATTTTAAAATACAATAACGTACTCGATAAGCATCCCGTGTAATTAATGTGATTAGAAAATCGAGTATCTACGAAATCAATACCGCCCAACATAACCACATCACGGTCTCCACCACCGTAACGACTTGGATCCGATTCAGGAAGAATATGTCCAATAACCTTGATTTCTGGAGTGTATTCTACACCATCAACCTAAATTGATAAAATAAAATAAAATGTGATTTTTAAAAATAACTTTTAAATGACTTACGTAAATGTTGATGTGATCATCGTGTCGCACGTAGAAAATCCAATGTCGCTTTCCATCACCAAATGTTCCTCCTTCGTTATCAACTATAAGCTTAATTGCTAAATTAAAAAAAAGTAAAAATAAGAATATTTTAAAAATATTACAAATTATAGATGTCTGTAACTGTACTTTTTCCTGTTCCATCATCTTCTTCAAACTTAAGACTCCCGTTTTGTAACAACATCACATAAATATAGTTTCGTTCACTAAATGAAATAGATAAATGAAATTAATCGTGACAAAGATTGTTAGTTCAAATTACATACTCGACTTTAGAATTTACAAATAGCAAAATTGATGAATTTGAAGGAGTTTCACTTGTAACAAATGCTAATTTCAATTCAACCGTAAGATAAATTGAAGACGGAAAAAATCTATATTTTATTAATTCTTTGCCGTGAAAAGTTCCTGATCGTTCTGTTAAAATTTAAAAAAAATATATAAAATTTAATTAAGTTGTTAACGAATTTATTTAACATACCTTCGTCACACGAGTTTCCAATGTAAGAAGTATAAGTACAATTACAAGTTCGTTGATTACTTTTCCAATCTTCCATGCAGTAGCCATCATTCAGACACGGCTTTAAGTCGCATTTCATTTCACATCCCTCCCGAAAAGCTAAATATTAATACATTAACAAGCAAAAAATGGATTTATATTCTATTACCAACCTTTATTGCCCGGATTAGACGCAACAACTTTAGCTAAATCAATAGCCTTTCCCGTTTCACGATCTCCAATCCAAAGGCCTGTTATACAGCCGACAAATCCATTTATTTGAGTTTCCATATTTTCTTGAAAAATTCCTCCAATAAAATATTGCATGTAGGGTTTAGCTTCAACAGGAGGTCGAGGTGGTTTGATAAGTTCTTAACAAAAAAAAATAATGGAGTTTAAAAATGATTATTTAGCTCATTTACAAATTTTACCTAAATCTTCCCCTTCGCGCCAGGGATTTTGTCGGTACACGTTAATTAAATAAAGGGGTTTATCTATGATAGTTTTATGCTGATTAGCGTGTACTACTGTATAATCCTTCTCCCGATCAATGTATATTTGAACGGGTAATCCGCGGGTTAATTCTAAGTAAAAATTATTTTTTTTAAATTTTCTTTTATATAAACATAATTTATACAAATGTAAATTTTACCTGGAAATTTCACAATGCCTATCATTAGCTCTCGTTGCGAGTTAAAAGTAAATGCCAATTCGTCTCCATTTTGAATGTGAAGTTGTACGAAATTGTTAAAGTGATCGTGTGCGTAAAAAATTAAACCGCTTCTTGCGTAAGTGCGAATATTTAACAATATATCTTCAGTTAAAAAAGCGGGTTTCATAGGATCGTTACCAACAAACAACCGTACAGAATTGGCTTTACCAGTTACAAAAGTAATACCATTAGTGTTTAAGTCTAAAAAGAATAAGAATATGATTAAGAATTTTGAGTTTAAAAGAAATAATTAGTCATCACTAACTGTGTTCACAATGCTTTCCAAAATGAGCTCTTTGATTACTGCATTGACAGTCGTAGGATCCCCAATATTCGTGACAGGTGGCATTATTTTTACACGGATTAGGATGACAAGACGGTTTGCATCCTTCGACAACTTGTGGTGTTCTCGAAGTCTGGTAATAATTAATATTAACAATTTCTTCATTCATTACTAGACCTCGAAAACAACCAACAAATCCAGAAGTAACCGGAGACTGACTGTGAAATTCCCTTTTTCAAATAAAAACAAATAAATTAAATAAATAGTTATTTAACCTTTAATGTTTCTCACTCTGGTGCACCACCAATGTATAACGATCCATCAAATGGACTAAACTCTTCATCTTTTTCCAAATCGATCATTTTAAACTCCATGTTTATAGTGAATCGCACATGATGAGGGTTATAATCAACCCAAACTTGTTGCCATTCCCCAGTATTTAATGGTTTATGTGATGAAATTTGATTTTTACGTCGTTTTCCTTCTACGGAATATTCAAAGAAAAGTTCCGTTTCTAATAGAAAAAAAATTATTAAAAATAAATTCACCAATTGAATAATAAATATTAATTTACTACCATTAATCAGAAGAACTCTGAAATAATCATTAGGCAGATGAGACTGCTGATATAATAAAATAGCATGTTTACTCGATGTTCGAAAACTAAATGCTAAATCTCCTGTTCGCCACCCGGGGACCTCTAAGTAGGAATCTGCAGTTCGAAAAGTTATTACATATTGCTGTGTATCTGCAAATAGATTATTAATATTTACTAAAATTCATTATTTTGAAATATACCTCAAAATAAAAAAAATAAATAAATAAATGTACCCATTTCTATACACTTAAGCGGTCCTAACTCAATAGCTCCAAAAGCATCAATGGATTGTATTCTTGGTTTAACAAAATACATTTTAGTAATCCCAAGAAATCTTGGATCGTCGAGTTCGACTGTATCGTTACGCCATTGTCCATCACCAATATCACAATTACACAATTTTGTTTTATTGTCGCAGGAATTTGTTTCTAATATAAATAATTTCAAAAACTTGTTTTCAAATCAGTTTATAAACTTGTCACTGTTAAGTATTTGCCTCCACAAGGACAAGATCCAATTGTATCCACTCCTAAGCTGTATAATCGGCCATCACTGTGCGAAGATTGAAACCATGTCAAAGTACGCATTCTAAACATGACAATTAAAAATAAATTTAAATAATAAATGTAAAAAATAAAAAATTACGCTAGTGGCGCTTTGTGACAAGAATAACTAAGCGACTGAGTGCAGTTTTTTGAATGTGTAACAAGAGTCTGTAACATTTCTGGAGTGAAATCACGGTATGTGATATTAAAATAAAAAGTTCTGATGTTAAGACCACGAACTTCCTAAAATAAAAAATAAAATAATAGGAAATTAAGTTAAAAAAATAAAACTAAAATATTTTAAATTTTCCAACCTCTCTTTCATGCATATTGTGATTCACTCGTGTCATAATAATTCCAGTTGTTTCATTAATGTCACAAGTAACCGGTGCTGGTGGATGTGGACCATTGCCATCAATATCAATCATGTAAACACCTTGTTCACGATATCCGACCAAATACAGCTCTTCACATGTTCTTTTATAAAGAGCTTAAAATAAAATTTGCGTTAATCAAAGTTTAAAAATAAAAAATAAAAAATTATACAAAAATGACATGTTTTGCCCAAGTATCCCGTTCCACTGCAATCGCAAGTGATTTTTTCGTCAATAATTAGACATCGTCCACCATGTTCGCATTGATTAGTTCGCTTACAGGGATCCACCAACTGACAATCATCTAAAGTCACTTCGCCTTGGTAATTGCCTGAATTTAATACAGTACGAACATCAGCGTACTGATTTTCAACATAAATATGTCGCATGCATCCGATAAATCCTGAAATTAAAAAGAATTATTAAAATTAACTTGTGGGAGAAAGTGTTATTTTTAATTACCTAAATGAGGTTGTGTAACTATTCCAGCAATATCAATTGTCCTTGCAAAACGCAAGCCAGAAATAAATTTTGCTGATTTATTGTTCGAGTCAACTCGCAATTTAACATCACTAATAGAATTAAAAACTTTCATAAACAAACAATTTATCATTTAAAAATGTTCGTATTTACTCTGCATTATATCGCAAATGAAGAGTATGCCACTTATTTTCAACTTCATTGACGACTTCACTGGATAATTCATATATTTTGTTCAGAGAAGTCATATTTAATATAAATTTAATTTCACCGTAGTCTAACCGCAACTGAAAAATAATTTGTAAGAAAATGAAGTACGTTTTGAAATGTTAGGACTGAAATTTTTCGTTTTGGCTTTTCTTTTTAAAATTGTGATTTTGAAATTGCGAATTTTCAAATTTTGTTCGTTAACACATATCACCCTAGTGGCGAAAATCAGAACTAAACTTTTAAACAGAAAATAGAAGTACTAACTACACTTTTTCGTTAGATATATACACATTATAAATAATTTTAACACCTGCCAATAATCAGTAAATATATCTTCATGCACGATACTAGCTGTGGCCAAAATCGCTTTATGCTGAGCAGTTTTAAAATCAAGTGAGATATCAATCCCATTGACTTCCTTCTGCCGAATCGCAATAGTTGATTTCTTGAACGGAAATGTGACCGGCACGTCATCAATTCTTACATAACCAAACTGTGGAGGAAAAACTCTAAATAAACAAAATCATAATCAATAACAATAAAAAGGAAACAAATTATACGATAATCAGTACCCATGATAATCTACTAAAGGATTTTCATTTTTCAACCTTTCCAAAACAGATACATAATCAAAATAAACCTCTTTCATAGATCCAACAAAATTATTTTTCGAAATCAAATCTTAAAATTAAAAAAAATCTAATTAGTTATTATATAAAAACATTTCTATTATTCTTTGATTTAAAGACCTTGTTTTTTAACTCGTTGTGGTACACCACCAATATAAAATAACGGATCCAAATGTAAATG
>JAQFZN010001317.1:0-16885 GCA_034687075.1 Geophilus carpophagus
TTGCCAATTGCAATTCTACTATCTTTTCTATTCATCTCAGCTGAAACCCTAAAAATTTAAATATCAACATAAAAAATATGTACAAAAATATTCATTTCATATGCACCATATTGAAATATCAACTTTAAAAACATTTATTTACATCTTTTACTCACATAATTCAACATACCTTTATTATTCTTCTATTATTCATATGCTAGCGAAACTAAGCACCAGCTCTATCCATAAGAGTCAAACTAGAAAACTTCGTTCAAATTCCTCATAAGACTGTAATGGAAAATAAACAGCATATCAAATATAGCTATTACCATAAAAATCCCTTAAAGAGAAAAAAAAAGACTTTCCTTCAAAATACCTAATTTTTCATATTGTAGTTAATAACTCAACAAATAAGAAAAGATTTTTAAAGCTGCAATTTTCCTTTTTGAAAACTTTCATATTTACTCTTTTAAAATGTTTATTTTCTTTCAAAATCTGATGCAGCAGTTTCTATTGTAAACACAGCCATAAAGTTGCAATGATGCAAATTGCAATTTCCAATAAAGCAAGCAAGAATTAGAAATATTTTTTCCTTTCCTCTTAATAAATTAATGTCAGTGACCGAAATCTATATTTATGAAAACAAAAAAATTAATGTTTTCTTTTCTACGATAATCCATTAAACCATTTATTAATCTAAACCATCCAACTTGTAATCCTCCTACAATTTCTTTTCTAACTTTACCCACCTTTTTTCCCTTTTCTTCTTATTTTTCTTTGATCACATTTAGGCTTTAGCAGACTATAAGCTGCAATCTCCTAAGCCTCTTGTTTGCTTTCATTGGATTTCACCACAACATGAAACTTGTTCCATCTCAACTCTCACTATATTTATGCATTATGCACAGCTATTACATAAACAACTGACCACACATTGTATTACAAATCTGCTATTTTTTTCTGAAAGAAAAATGTTTAATGGCTCGCTTACCAAGCGACGGTTTCAAAATCAAATTAGGGTATATTGGGTTGTGTAATTTGTAACATCTACCGGTAATTTCCCCTTAATTAAAATATATTTTCTTATGTAGCCATTATTTTAAGCCTATATCTTGCTACACAACTTTAAAAATTCCTGTTAGAAATGCATGTGCCTGGAGTCTATTTTTTAGGGTCCAGTGCACTTGTCACTAAGGAGTGCAATTTCAAATTTACGTATAGGGCCCTAAAAATTCTCGGTGGCAAGTGCAAACATTACCCAGGGCCTCTGGTTCTTGGACTTTTGTGTGTGGGCAAGAAATCATTGCACCTCTAGAGATCATATATATTTATCCTGCGATTTGACAGCTGTAGGCCATGCCTAGAACCAGCTGCAGGGCACCCCTAACTAGTGGACCCTTGTGCATTGTATTTCTGACCATTGATAGTTACACCACTGTGGACTGGTCTTGAAAAAAATAAACAAAAAAAACTAGTAGATCAAAAAAATTGAAATGGGGCCCCAAATTTCCGTTTTCTAGAGCCTGAAAGCACTTTAATCAAGCACAGGGCATGAGTCAGAGTTGGTGCGTGCGAAATTGAGACAGTAGAGGGCAATGGGCAATATGTGCTATGATTGTAATTGTGATTTTATTCATTCTCACAGGGCTGAATCTAGACTTTGCGGGGCCGAGTGAGCAATTGGCAGTACTTTTTATTCTGCAAATTGTCTGCAACAAAAAATATTCAGTCGATTTTTTCAGTTAAACAGAAGCTAAACATTAAATCTCAATTTAAATTTAGCAGCCATTTACAATCTTTACCCCAATTTATTCTTCATTTAAATAAAAACATCTACTTACTTTAAATCCTGTAATAATAACAAGAATAAAGTAAAAAAAAATCATTTTATTGCAGTATCATAATCATTACATCAAAATGCAAAAATAAAAGAGCAATGAACTGAATTCCTCCCTTGACTAGAAAGAAAAAAAATTGTCGCACTTTGATGTTCGTCTTTTTATTTTTTTTAAGAGGGGAGAGAAGAAGGGGCCACAATAGGCAAATCCCCTAGCCATACTGCACATGAAAAATAGGCCTCGTCGGATGAAGAGAGTTGAGCCTCATAAATTCCGGTTGTTCACCGAATTGCGCTGGCTCAGCCCGAGAGAGATGGAGAAAGTATGCGGCTAGCTAGCATAGAAACGATAGAGTAATTCCACTCGAATGAAGCTCATATTGAGGGAGCAAAGTGGGAGACAAAAATCCTCAAAGAATATTCTAAAATTATTCTAATACAACAAGCAGTGGATAGAAAAAAAAAGTTCATTCACAATTGAAATATTTTATTTCCATTGCACTGAGATTCCATTCCATTTTGCATTTTTTAAAAATAATAAAATCTCAATATTTTTATTGAAAATGCACCTAAAGTGAGTTGTTGTAAGTGGGGAAAATTTTGAAATACAGTATTTCTATGTTGATGGCCTTAAAGATGAGGATGTGCAGTATGCTTGTTAAGTGTATTTTACAGCATGCACACTGTACTGGAAAAGATGGATTGTCAGATTAAGGGTGTAGGAAATGTCAAACAGGGGATGAACTTAAAAAATTGCCCAATCAAAAATAAAATAAATCTGAAATCGACCAATCTGAAAAGAGAAAAAGATAAAATCGACCAATCAAAATCAAAAAATCATAAAACCGACTAATCAGAAAATGATTTTTCACCTATACTTTATCTCCTGTTTCTTTGTTGAAGGCCTTTTCAGTTTCCTCCACTGTACCATCATCAGAACCACACTGTTTATTTTCTATACTATGTGCACAATCAAGTTTAGAATAATTGTTTCAAATGTGATTGGTCAGGCCATTTCACAAGGGTGTAATGGAGGCCATTTTGTACTTTAAAAAAGTAAACAAAATCGTTCATTTTACAAAAAGTATTGTCGTGTGATATATTATGATTGAAATAAGCTTTTATTGTCAAAAGTACCAAATACATACACTATAGTCTGTATATTTACAGTAATTACACTTGTTTTTCACAAAATTCAACCAAACTAACTTTTAGAGAATTGATTTTGTTTTCAGGAAGTTAGTGAAAAGAGCTCAATCAATCACGTTTGAAACAATTATTCTAAACTTGAGTGTGCACAGAGTTTAGGTAGCTACATCCTTTATTGGAACCGAAAAAACCTTTCCTTTAACCTAAAGGCAGGAGATAAAGTAAAGGTGAAACTTGAACATGAAATAAAAGCCAGAATTAAAAAAAATTATAAAAATGAAAACCACGTACAATAGGTGCATTCAATCTTAAAACAAAAAGTAACTTTTCTGTCTTTTGTGACTTTTGTCAGCTGGAAACGACGTTTCAAACGTCATGACTTTTATAAGTCACTTGCTGAAAATGACTTTTCCAAAAGACACAGGGTACATGACTTTTCTTCTTTTTAGAAGTCACTTTAGAAGGCTTTTTTGTTCTACACATGTGCCACCACTCATGATCACAACAATCAAGATGGCAACTTGTTATTTTAGGTTGTAGTTTTGCCTCCACTGTGCATGTGCATAGGAATCATAAGTAACTGTTAACTGATTCCAAATAAGTATGTTCAATGGGAAGTGACTTTTGAAAAGTGACTTCTGTTTTAAGATTGAATGCACCTAATGTATTTTAAAATAAAGAAAATGATAAAATCAACCAATCAGAAATCAGAAAATGATGAAATCAACCAATCAGAAATCAGAAAATGATGAAATCGACCAATCAGAAATCAGAAAATGATAAAATCGACCAATCAGAAATCAGAAGTATCAAACATTACATATTTCCAAAAATCAACTGCCATTTCAATTAGAATTACATATATAATAATTTAAAATTACTTTTTTCCTTTAATCTTGTAAAATTACTTTCCATTAATACCTCATTTCTCCCTCCCCAACCCATAAAAAAATTAAAAAATTCCAACTTGAATTGGTACACCCTTAACTCATGATGACATTTCTCAAAACAATATATCACCAATTCCCTGTCCAGAGTACGGGGCTCGAATGAAAAAAAATCGATTTATTACTACAACTAACTCCCCACCCCACACCATACCATACATCCTACTACACACGACCAAAACAACACGAGCCATGAATATCAAAGTCATTCTGGGATTAATCTAACTTTCCCTCCTTTGCCAAAATACAACACGCCCATTTTTCTAATTGGATTATCGACAGAGGTGTGATTTTTTTTCCCCGGCTCCTTTCTCTCACTCCTCCACCCCCTCTCTCGCTCTCTTCGTCTGTTGTTCCGTCATAGCACATAATACAACCATCTGAACTGCTGGAATTCTTTTTTCATCTCAAACAACAACATTTTTATTTCCATGACAACAAATTACAGGTGATGTGTCTAAAAATAAAAACAGGGTCCAGAATTTTTTTGAATACAACAAAGAACGCATTAATGCATTAATTTCTCAACGTCACGCTTTTATTCAAATTACAAACAAATGTGATTTAATCTTATCTTTTTTAAATCTGCAGAAACTTTTATTTACTTATTTTTTAAATTTCAAAATTTCTATTTAAATTTTTTATTACTTTTTCTTTTGCAGTTGTCAAGCAATATTACGAAGTTCAAGTGTATGACGAGTACGTCATACGTGGAAACACAGCAGTGCTCAAATGTCAAGTGCCCAGTTTTGTGCGGGACTACGTTAAAGTCACTTCATGGCTCGTAGATGACGTAATTATAAGTAGCACCAATGCAAATAGTGGTAAGTTAAAGAATAATTACAATTATTCAATTTTTTTTTTTTTTAATTTTAATTGTTTATTTTTGATTTATCCATTCTCGGAAAAAGTAATAAAAGGTGCCCTTAATCCATCCTCATCCTGCAGAAAACTTTTATTGTCTAGTCATTCATTCATTCCCTCAAACAAAAAAATTGAAACATAAATATCCGAGAAATTCCTTGGAGCAATGGCAATTGCTCATTTCAAAAATTACTCTTCTACAAACGATAAGATCCCCACGTCCCACTTCACTTTTAATTACTTCCTCAATCCTGCAATAGGACAAAAATTACCAAGATTCGGATCCGATATCATCAGGCAATTCAGTGAAATATAGTTTAATTAAAAACTCATCATTTTATTTTAATCATATAAAACCAATTGAAAATAATTCAATAATTTTTCATTAAATTGATAATCCCATGCATAAATTATCGTATTCATTCTTACCCCCTAAAAAATATACCTACTTAATTTAGTAAATTAATCACTTTCTTTTTTATTGGCTACTAATTCGGCTAGCTGTGTCATCTTATGTGACTGCTCAAATTAGGCTTAAAATAACAAATATCGAGCGAAGAAAACCAGTGGATCACTAAATCCGCATTATCGCTACCTCCTTAGTGGTTTCGCTTCATCGAAGATAGATTATTTCAACTGAGAAATCCTTTAGTTTTATCTGCAACAATAGAAAATCTGATAAATTTTACTTACTTCAACATTTGTTACAACTCTGATAAATAAATTCTTTTGTTTAAAATCTAATTAACAAAGGCGTGAGATTATATTTCACAAGTCGATTTAAATGTCCCTAAATAAAATTTTACAAGCCAAACTGTAGTAAAGAGGCGTAAAAGACTGTTACTTAGTATTTTCATGGCCGTTTCTAGGTGTTTTGCCACTCTTTCCCTTTTACTACCTTCACTCTCTCCCCCTGTCATCCAGGTTAGTTTGATTTCAAATTAAAATTGTGTCCGCTCTTTTGCCGTCCTAAGCAGCCGCCTAGTCTTGCCTAATGGTAGAAACGGCCCAGAGTATTTGTGATGAGCTTAGTCCTATCCAACCCAACTTGGGGTTCAAGTCGGCTAGGCTGCACCGATACACGTAGAGGAAGAACCAACACAGTGTATAAGGGCTTGGTCTTTATTGTGTCAAGTGGGTTTTATAGTGTATTGTGGATGCCATCCAGCATCCAACCATAGCGTTGGTGCCTCCTGAATGCCTACTCACGATTCACTGCCATAGGCAATGGGCCATGATAGCCTGAAACAGAGAGCCAGTCAGACCTCTCCTCTCAACCTATGTCCTCGGCCATCCTGACTTTCTCTCTCTCAACTGCTTACTTTCAACTCTAGTGCTCAACTCTCTCTCTCAACTCCAACTCTGGTTGTGTTGCTTCCCTCTGACCGTGTTCTCTCTCCATCTTGGATGAGGGAGGCGGAGCCAGTGGGCAACCTCAAACTGTGACAAACAAAACAACTCGAGGGACGTCTGTCCTTCACATGTTTATTCACTCATCATCAAAGCTATTGAGATATATTTTTCAATGATCCTTCCAGGTTGCAGTAGGAACACTGTACCTACGGTGGCCCAGAAGGATCGTTTTTAGTGTTCATACAAACTATTGCCAACAACATTTTTAAGCTCTTAACTTTAATTTCCAACTATTATCAATCATTTGCTGCATAATCAACAAACTCACCAACTGACACGATGACACAACAAAATAGGTGTTCAAACACTTTTAATTTAAGGTCAAAACCACAAGATTCCTTACAATCAATGATGTTTGCAACCATAGAGTGTGTACGAAAGCCACAATGGTACTTAGCTTTAATAAGCCCGGACTAATGTGAGGGATTTGTTTGGCTTTCATGATGAATGATGGTAATCTGCAATGTTGGTGCTTAACGACTATAAATAATGTGCACTATAAGTCAAAACCTTCATTCTACCACTCGGCTCTTTTGCTTACGTAAATAAATCATGGCAGCAAACGTTTCTCTCTTTCTCTCTTTTGTCCTGTGAAATTCCCGTTTTACATGGGAACCCATTTGTTTACACGCACCTTCATTAATGCAACATGTGAACGAATTGCTAAAGAATTTAAAAATTCACTTTCGCATTATGACTACTTAATCACACTCCATAAGTGCAGAAAAAGAGTGAGAGAAAGAACGAGAAAATTAAAAACGTCTTCATCTTATTTACGAACTCGACACAAGCTTCTTGGGAAAAATTAGAGCGCAAAACATTAATATTCTACAAATTGTTTAGCATTCTACAGTGCAAATGCACCCGTTGCCAATTGAATTATAATGAATTACTAATTTCAGCAGGTTTAACATCAAAATGTACATTTTCAATATTGATAACGCATTAAAAGTTTTCTATCATGATAAATTGTTTTGAATAATCAATAATATAGTCAATTATTCATAAAATGAAAAAATTCTAAACAATAGAGTCTGTGTAATAATCGACAACAATATTGTTAGCTCGATAAGGCTCTATCATTATCACTAAATCTAACAATACGCTCGATATGAAAATAGTGTTGCCAATCAGAGATAGAAACACTACTCTGTAAACCACTCCAATTGGTTACTTGTAGTTAGATGATAAAACTTGACCAGGTGTATAAGGCCACCAATGTTGCACTGCATAAACTCCCTAAGTGTTTACAAACACTATTTACAAATTGTGGTCGGTTTATATCAAACTAGCTCAGATTTGTCGCTATGTGCAGCAGAAGGCCGGTTCCCATCCACTGAAATTTTGCACCAGGTGCCATAATTTATCTGACCGATCGTGGGAAAGTTTAAAGGCAATTTATAACAAAAGTTCCAAGAAATCTTTGTTCTTCCATCTTCAAATCGGCCATTTTGTTACTCATTTTAATCTAAATATACATAAAAAATATATGTAATTATGTACACACTTGTTTAAAGTAAAAATTCAAAATTATTAAAATTATAATTCGCAAACTTAAAAAAAAAAACTAAAAAATAAAAATTCCAAAGAAAATTTTAGCATGTTTTAAGCAACTTAAAATTCCTGAAAACCCAATATGCGCATGACAAGATAAAATTAATAATTTCTTTCATCATTTTTAAACATTTTTCCTCTCTTAGACTCATTTACTATGCTATTCAAATACCCCATACCATTGCCTAATCAAAAACAAGTATAATCTCACTGGCGCCAAGAGAATTTACATAAACAAAACAACCATTAAATACAGAAAAAATATAATAAACAAAAAAAATTTTATACCATTATAAAACAAATAGCAAATGATTGATAAACAAAAAAATTTTAAACAAAATAAAAAAAAATCGCATTTCGAAAGAATTCTTTCCTTATTTTCTCATTCAGTGCCAAAAATTTGCGTGTTAATAAAATGAAAAAAAAAATGAAAAAAAAAATCATTTGTAACTTTCTAATTAAAGTGGTTTAATTAATTCATTAGTTGCTTAGGTCCTTTCTAACTAAAGAAAAGAAAATGAGATAAAATTACCACCTCTCTTTGTTCCCAACATTCATTTACAGTGTTTTTGAGGTCAATAAACATCATCACATCAAGTAGGAAATTACAGATGAACATTCCTTTACAACAACCCATTTCAACTAGCAAATTATATTCTAAATATGTCTATTTCATTTTATTTCCAGGTAATAGATATATCATCGCTACTTCTGGCGAACTTTACATTTATCAGGTGGAACGTAATGACAGTTTGCGAAGTTATCGTTGCCAAACTGTACATCAACTTACAAATGAAACCCAAGCCAGTGCTCCAGCTAGAGTCATTGTAACAGGTATTATAATACGTATTTAATTGAGACCTTTGCTACACTTTAATTAATCCAGTCCCGAAAAGGCAGTCACAAGTAGTAATGATGATATCAAAGTAGTTTGTGATGTGTTTTTTTTACGTGTGCATCATGTGAAGGCTTCAATCTACAGTGAAACCTGCGAACCAGTCAAAGATATAGATTAAAAAACTTAATAAAACTGATAAACAAATATATCCAAAATGACAGCAATGCCCATATAGCATAATGTAATATCATAGCTCAAAGTACAGTAAAATTCGATATAAGCAACGAATGTGGATCGAAAGTAAAAAAAAGAAAAGGTTCTTATATCGAATTTATTGTTGATATAAGAAAAAAAGAAAATCAAATAAATTTTGTAGAGTTTGATTTTCATTGATAATGTTTAATATCAGTTTTAATGGAAATAAATGAATTTAAACCTGTTTTTACACCTTCAAAGGTGCAAAAATACAGTAGCGCTTTTTTTGTTTTAGTGTTTACCGAAATTTCAAATTAGTTTAATTCGAATTAGCGACTTTTTATTGACTAACTCAATTTATTTGCAAAATCAAACTTCAAATTTTTTCCTGTCATTTCAAATCAACAAAATTAAGGTAATCAATTTAATCCATCTTGGTATTAAAATGTCTTTATTTATTAAAAAATATAATAAAATAAAAAATTCATATAAAATGAATAAATAAGAGATAAAAGAAAAAATATATCTGCTTCACCCGGTCGATAAAAGATTATAATAAAATATCCTTATGTAAATATCTTATTCTTCAAACGATATGCAACAGCAAAACCATTCAAAATTGAACTTTCTCTTCAAAGGCGTCGCTTTCCAATGGACAAAATACAGAAATTCTTTTCTGAAATTCTATAGCCTAAAAATGAAATTCTCATGACGATAGTCACCGAGCCTCAATGGAATCGGAAAACCGTATAAATCAATAACATCTTCCCTTTAAGTCTGTTTATTTCTATCTCTTGATGGAATCTCTTACTATTTTTTTTATTATTTTTTTTTCTTATATCTCTAGAACCACAGAGCAGTGTTCCTCCAAGAATAACACATAGCAATCCATTTCTAGTAGGCAAACAAAAAAGCAATATCCAAATACCTTGTGTCGCACAAGGCTATCCGGTACCAAGTTATCGGTAAGTACAAACAACATAATAAAAGTAATAAAAAATTACTAGTGCACTTAGATTCCCAAACCCACTGGTAAATGTACATTAAGTCTCTATGAAGTCTCTATAACTTCAAACCTAATTATAATAAAATTTTATTAAGAAATAAATTCCTTGTATTTGCTTGTCTTGTTTACTCCGCATTGATTAATGTTTTCATTTCAGGGCCCTGGGCATAGTAAAGATTTTGAGGCCCATATTAATTTTTCTAAAATAAAATTAAAGTTATAATAATTTTTTTAAATGTACTTGTACACTTATTTGGAACAAGACAAATTCATTATAAATGTGATGCATGGTTTCCCTGGTGACGAGTAAGATGAAATGCAATTTAACATTTCAACCTACAGGACTAGGGTTGGCTCTGCTAATAGCAGTGCTTACTATTTTATCATTTCAGTGATTAAACACATACAAATCAGCTAAACTTAGCTACAAATCAGGTGAAACTGATAAAAAATCAGGTGAAATTAGCAAAAAAATCTACTAAAGTTCGCAAAACTTCAGTTAAAATTACGGAAAATCAGCTAAATAAATACTTTTAGCTGCTTCTCCATGATTCCAGTTGATTTTTCATTAATTGTATTTGATTTCTTCTAGTTTTACTTTTTCTTTCATTAATTTTAGATGTTTAAACACACTTAACCACTGAAATAATAACGAAATCGTCACCATTGCTAATTAGTAGTGTTTTTTTAGTGAAGCTAACCTTGCATGTAATCTTACCTATTTCAAAGTTAAATTTGATCTAATTCAAATCCTTTTTCAAACTTTCAACACCGTAATGCAGCAGAAATTCCGGAAACATCATCCAACTTGTGACTTTAACATGACGACAATGATTGTTGTCCTTTAACTGTCTTCATATACGAATATGCCCCTATAAATTAGAAAAATAGTTATAAAATTTATTTATTACACACAAACAACAAAACCTCTCTCTTGCATGACACTGAGCGCAACAACAGTCAATGGCGCCGACGAAGAGAGGAAACTTCACCTCCCATTTCTTTTACATTAAGTCAAACATTAAAACGCTAGAGCAACTAGCAAGGTCAACAAATGCAAATAAAAGGTGCAATTCCCCAGACGTGCAATTGGAATCCCCTAATGAGAAGAATCTTTATTAAATTTGCATCAGAAATGGCGGCCATAATGGCCTCTTAACACAGTGTCCATTTCCTGACGACGTAGAGACGTTATCTTATTGTTGATCATTGATTCACAACAACAAATCAAGTAAACACATGACATGAATTTCAACAGAATGCAAACTTGAGTTGAATTTGTGTGGTTCAGTCGAGCATAAATCGATTAAGTAGACTGGAAACAGACCTGCATAGCCCTAACATAGAATTCCTTGTTCGTTCATTAACTCAAAGCAAGGCAATTCTCTCATATTCCCATAATTACATTAAGAAAATGAGAGGAAAATAAAAATGAAAATAAAATATTAGTCGATGGAAATCATCAAAACTAAACAACATGATTCACGTGTTTAATCTTTCATTTTGTTTTTTAGTGTTTTTGACATTTGATCATTAAATTTAACATCGGCTTCGTGTCTTTAAATTACGTGTTTTCAATCTCAATTTATTTCAGTTAATTTCATCATTATTAAAAATTAAAATAATTGTTTTAAGAAAGTAAACACGTTTAATCATCCGTAGTTTATCCATTTTACTAACTTTATAATAACGGTTTCATCCTGGTATAATTCAAAATTCTCGTTAAAAACTCGAAATTCTCAAATCATACGACCAAATTAGAAATGGCTGCCAGTGATAAACAAGCTGAGACATCTAGTGAGGGAAAAAATAAAAAAAAATAATATAGATTCTAAAACTTATTTAAAAAAAAAATTTCATAATTACCAACATACTTAAACAATACGAAAAAAATTTACAAACTTTCATTTTTATCTTTCTTCCGAAAACAGGAAAAGAAAAATGAAGTTCTTTCCCATTAATTTCCAAGTTCGAATGAGTTTAAAATTACAGTAGATCCATTACAATTATTCGCCCACACAATGACCTCATTCAAATACGTTATTTGCCAGCTAAATTACATTTCCTTCAGTTGCCTACCTATTCAAATCTTAGATTTTTAATTTCCTTTCCATTTTACATTCTTCTTTTCTCTCTCCATTTCTTAGATGGTTCAAAACACAGGACAAGCAAGTTGAACTAGTATCGTTACGAGATGCCCGATTTCAACGACATGGAGCGCTTCTTACCATTCAGAGGATTATGATATCTGATTCAGGCACATACATTTGCGTCGTCAACAATAGTGTAGGAGAGGAAAAAGTGGAAATCACAGTGGCAGTCACGTGTAAGTTTCAGCCTTTTAATCAAATCCTCTCTTTCTCCAATTTCATCATTCTTAGTGGTTATCAAAATTGCATTTGCAACTCGAGCCACGATGCCTAGAGCGGACAAAATCAGCAGAACAAATTTCAATTAACTTGCACCTTAAAATAAACACAACTGAATCATTCGCTCACTGCCTCCTGCTAATTCGAGTGCGACCAATGGCGGTAATCTGAAACGCAATCCATCAACAACTTTCTTCTAAAGCTTAGGTATTCATTTCATGGGTATGAAATGTCGAACAAATGTCCCGTTGTCATGGGTAGCTGATGACAACAATTCAAACAATTAACACAAGTATATTTCACTAAGGTTTTTCCAAGCTCAACACCAGGTTCGCTGCCAATTTTCATGTCGTTTTTAGCACATTCCATGGCATAAAATACAAATGAAAATCACTTAATCAAACAATTTCTACCCCAGAACTCAAAATTCGATACCTCCAGCTTCGTTGTAACAAGGTTCAACTATATTTGTGTCAATAAAACATGTATTTTGAAAATACAAAACAATTCCTGAATAGATGTTTCTCTCTAATAAACAAAATCGATAAAACACTCCATTTATTGATTTCAACTCCTCAAGAAAATAACTTAACCTAACCCAAATAAAAAAACATCAAAACTATCCGAAAACCAACTTGTTTTGCATGTCAGATATCTTTTCGACTCACGTGCCAAGAAACAAGTCATTCACCATCCCTTTTATTTCTTTCTTTATCTCGCTCACGCAAGAACAATCGGTGTGTGAAAACTGACGGTACCTCCGTTCCTTTCAAACCACTATTTCTGTATTCATACTGCGGAAGTCAGCCGCCATTGTCACAAGACCGAATGCACAAGCTGGAAAAATCTTGGCAAAAGGCAGAAAAGAGAAAAAAAAAATGCCCAAATCGAACAAACGAACCATTTTTCGCTTGCGCTTGCCTTCCTAATCCATCAAAATATCAATCCAACCATATCGCCTGTGTAATGCACGCCCATGCGCAATTCGTGTCTCCTCATGCAATAACATGTTGGGCCATAAGCAGTGTTAAGAGCTCGCAGTCTCTTTCTTTCACTCATTCAAGGCGTGAAGAAAGGGATTGCATTACAAATGTCACGGACATGTTGGTGAAAGGGAACAAGAGATACCCCATACCCATCCCTTCCCTCATGCACCCCCCCATTTTAAAAAAAAAATTCTTTGAGATGCTGAGTCATTTTGCCCGTTTCAGTCTCATGCATGTTTGCATGTGATAGGCCAAATGGTATTTTCAAACACAGTGAGGAATTCCAACATGACTCTTTCAAAGTTATGGGCTCTTCAATAGAACTAAAGCAATCTTCACTACGGAAATGAAATAACCTTCCTACAGCTCTTTTTCTTTCTTTTTTCATTCTTTTTTGCTGCTCTTGCTTGCCAAAATGTTTGATTTGAATCGCAAAACTTGGCTCTTTAACGTTTTACTTTGGCGTAAATCAAAATATGTTATGGATACCAGTTTT
Organism: Geophilus carpophagus; assembly: GCA_034687075.1. NCBI lineage: Eukaryota > Metazoa > Arthropoda > Chilopoda > Geophilomorpha > Geophilidae > Geophilus > Geophilus carpophagus. The sequence continues at coordinate 13,634 of JAQFZN010001317.1, forward strand.
GGTGCAGTTGGAAATTATTATTATATCTAATTTATTTTTTTAATATTACTAATGCCATGGCTCCACTGGAATAAAAGTTTTAACTAGATAAAAATTTTCGAAACTTAATTCCACTCAACCGTCCAATTATCCTGTTATTTCAATGTTCTTGTGTTTTAGAAAAATCTTTAAGCACTTTCTAGGAAATTTGTGTGTTTACATTGTTGGCAGCCACCTGTAGGTAGAGTTTTAATTACAATCAGATAATTAAAATGTCACTAATGTTTATAATTCTTTCCATTTATTTTTCTCAATTATCTTTAAGTGAGGTTATACTATAATATTATAACAATACTGCAACAATATTTGGTAAACATCGATTGCAATTTCATATCTAATTTAGTTGTATTTTATATTTGTAACCTAGCAACTGTTGCTGGCAAGATATCGGCCTTATTATATTACAATTAGCTTACTTACTTATGGGATAAAATTTATTTCGGTATTATTTATTTTACATTATTCCAGCATCCTTTGATACGTTTACTATTGTGGCTGTATAGTATAGTATACTTACTTTTACTCAACAAATACCTTTTGATTGGCTTTCAATCTCATTTCCAGCTTAACTCCCCCCCCTCCTTTAAACCAACTTCCCCACAAAACCAAAACAAATAAAAGCAATGTTTGTTTTTGACATTTAATCTAAATCACACAAATTCCATTCACTTTCCATCCATTCTGTGTCAAGTGTTCTTAAAACAACCAAATGCGTCCTCAAACAGTAATTGGAACTTTTCCAAAAACAAATAAAAAAAATTAAAAGTAAAAGAAAAAACTTGTTCACATTTTAATTATCATCAATTGCTCTATTTGTGGCAAAAGTAGAGTAGCAATTCAAGAGCGAGGAATGTACAAAAGACATGGACGAATCCGCCATTATCTCAAATTCCATTCTCAAATCCTCGCGATGCGAAACCTGACGGCAAAATGCATTCCGTTTGTCAGCAAAATAGTAGGGTAAAAGACATTAGTGGTTGAATTATGACTTTTATAGTCTGGTGAAAAGTTTCTTCTAATTGCTTCATTGAGGAAATCATCCAGTTCCTTAATGATTTGAAGAAAAAAGAGAAAAAAGATATTAAAAAAGAGGTAAAAAGCTTGGCTGCTCATTCATGCAAAAACACGTTTCGCACCTCCTTCCTCATCATTGGGTCAAAATACTTAAAGTTGAAAAGTGGGTAATAAAAAAACTTTATCGAATCTTTTCCTTTTTTTCCTTAATGGGTTGAGACAAAACGCCATTTTGGCTCTTTTTATTATCAAATCGCGAGTTTAAGTTAAGAGAAAAAGTGCTTTAACTAGATTACATCACTTTTGTCACATGTTTAAATTGAATTAAGTACCAATCAAATTAATAAAAAAAAATAAATTCAATTATTCAAACTCACACTTGTTACTGATGGGTACTTTGTGTGAGTAAATATTGGAAAAAATTTATTGCCAAATTTATGCATTTATGAATCTTTAATTTGTGCTAAATTATTTTCTCTCAAACCTCGTTATAACGAAGCGACAATTTTTTATTATAATCGAACAATTTATATTGAATTTCAATATGTCATTGTTTACAAATTCTTGTTTATACGGGTTCGGTATAACAAGGTTCTACTGTATTTATTCTTTGCAAACATCTCACTCCTTACAGCTGCAGCTTTAATCCACTAATTAATTTTCTAAAAAATTAACCGCAAAATTAATTAATTTCATTTAAATAACTTTTCTTTTAAATTAAAATAATAAATTTAAACACATTTTTAAAAATTTCAAAATGCATCATCTTTACAACAGCTTCCAGCAATCCTAACCCTAACACAGTGGTGAAACACAAAGCCCATAGCTTTGTTATCATTTTAGGATCTCCAAAGATGAGAGAGACACTTAGGCAGAGAATAATTAATAGAATGAGGGTGATGTTGACCCTTACAAATTATTAATTTAAAAAAAACGGATGGGATACAAGTTATTTTGCTATTTTTAGTGATTATATTCGCCATTCATAAAAAAATTTCGTCACACGACCAGATTCAAATATCTGCGCTCAGGTTTAAAGTTTATTCGAAAAAGAGGAGGCAAAGCATTTTCCCATACCCGTATGATGGCGTATAGTAAATGCAAGCTACAAAATAGAAAATTGCATGGCAATGATGAGTGCCAGTATCATAATTGGAAAGGCAGCTTCAAACTCTGGGATCATTAGCGTTTAATTGGTGCTTGTCAGAAGCACACGAAAAGGAAACCCGCATGGCGAATAATTAATTTACTCTCAAATTCACTTAAATTTCTAAATACGTTCTCTTTTCACTTTTTTTCCTCTCTTGCTAGCATGCCAAGTCGCACGTGTTTACCCCTTTAGGTCCCGACTCAATGTCATTATCTTTTCCCCATTAATGCGTACGTAAATGTAGAAAGGTTTCTTCGCTCGATACAAACGAGCTTACCGACTTCTTACCACACAAACACATTAGCGAATTAATTATAGGTCGAGCTGGAGTTTGATTGAAAAATCTCTCTGTAATTCCAATCTTTCTAAAACAAAAAAACAACATCTGCAGTGTTGAAATGAAATTGTTTAATCACAGCCGGACCTCTTAATGACAACGTCAAAATTTGGTCCATTTTGTTTCGTTATAGAAAATTATTTTTTCTATTTTTATTTTATTTTATTTTTTAATTAATGCAGATTTAGTTTTACCTTTCTTTCTTTAAGTGGTACGGATATGTCTTGATACAAAAATGAATGCAAGAGCTTAAACTTAATTTGCATCCAATTAAAATGACTAATCTAGCAAACCAGGGCGTGTGACAGTTTGCTATTTTCATAATAGGATAAGCCAATTTTTCATTAATCAATGATGTCAACCCTTTCAAACTTTTAAATATCATCATTTAACACTGTCATATTACCAACAGCCCCTTTCTTGCACTCCCCTACGCTAAAAGCGATTAATATGTCTCATCAAAATTTACAGCTTCATATTTTTATAACGCTACTTCTTAAATTCGACCACAATCAATTAAAAAAATTCAATTGATATATCAATTTTTTTACGGTATCATTTAAGTGCCATTTATATTCATTGCAGACTAAGTAGCATGAATACAGATGCATATTGTACAATGGTCCTTACTGCACAGCAAGAGAGCAACAGCTATGCATTGCATACAAAAAAAGCTTCTCTGCATTAAATGTAAAAAGACAGCTTCTCTGCA
>JAQFZN010001318.1:0-16882 GCA_034687075.1 Geophilus carpophagus
CAAACTGATTTTTTCAGCAAGCCGTTCGCGAGCGAACACGTCTGGATAATGGGTCCTTTCGAATTCTAAATTTTCGTAAAAAAATTATAAAAGTATGGAAAATAAATGGGTAAATATTAAATGATTTCCGTAGATTATTTCATCAGAAATGAATAATTCTATATAGATTTATCTACTTCATGCTATTAAGTTTAAATCATGGCAAAAGTAGAAAATCAGCCCTAATTTAAATATTAGACTGTGCGCTTTTGCTATGATCAGGTGAAGCAATTTTATGAATTTTTTTAATGGGGTCTAATACAACTGCATTGGCATAGTTATGCCACCCATAGATCCAAAATAAAAATTAATATAGCAGTTGATGTGGGCTTAATTCAGTGACATAGATCTCACTGCGCACATGTTTGTCGAATTTTCGTCACGACCAATATCAGCCATCTTCTCGGCATTGTGATTTGGTTATTTTTAACCAAAGAATTTCATAATTTTCCGATGTTTATCCCACGTTACAACATCGTCACAACATCGTCACAACGCCACAACATCAAAAGGTGCGACATTTCTGACGTCGGGACAATGTTCTCATATGCTTATTGGAATACTAAATTAAGACCCAAGACCCAATGGGCCAGTAGAGTTATTTGTGGTTCACAGAAACAAATTGGGCTCTGAAAATTGGCAACTAAAATTTTCTTTTTAATGTCCTTTCTAGGAAAGGGCTTGGTCATATATATTTCACTTAAGAGGCCAAAAGGATATTCAAAAATTATAATTTTTTTTAATAAAATAACTAATGGGGCAGCAAAGGAAATGTATGTTCTGATTTTTTTGTATTTCTTCATATGAATCACTTGAAAATCAAATTATTCAATAATATTCTTTATATTTATCTACCTTTTTCTAAGGCTTCGATTTGTTCGTTAGTGAAGGATGTGCGATTCCTCTGCAACTTCCGCTTAAGTCGCAATCGCAATTGCGAATCTTCGTCGGCTGACGAATTATGTTCTGAATTACCATCTGAAGTTGCCTCGTTTCCATCTAAAAAAAAAGTAATAATGTGTAAATAAAACCGCAATTTTTAATTTTAAAAAACTTATTAATATTTTATTATTTTATTGACGACTGCTGGTACTTTCAAACACCCCCGCTCCACGACCAAAAAAAAAAAACTAATTTTTTTCTTTTTAATTTTCTTGACGGGAAATTTTTTCCCGCCTCCAAGAAAGCTTAGGGGAGAAGGAACGCGCAACGCTCCAATGAACACGCCAGAGATAAACGCGCGCGTTCCATGCTCTCCACCACACCACCCCATCCTCTCCGTGTAGTGAAAATTGAACGTCTTCAAATATTGGAATAATTCATAAAAGTTAGTGAGGCGGTAAATCTTGGCTGCACCCCTCAAGAAAATCCTCCCTTACCTCACCTCGTACACGAGACGCCCGCGTTCTCCGTCCCCGCTTCGCCTTCCCCCTTTACTCCAACCACACCCATGGTAGAAAAAAAATTTAATTTCAATTTTTCCCCCCCAAAAACTTTTTCCACTTATTTTTTTTTATTTTTTTTATTTTTAAAGTTGGGTCAGAAAGGAAAGTTGTAATTTTACAAATGGATTTAGATAGAGGTGAATTTCAAATTGCAAAAGTTATAATAATTTGCACTTGTTATTACATATATATCCTCCTTCTTGGACTCTCCACCTCCAGCACTGCCCTTTCAAGTAAGGCTCGGACCTTAAATCACATGTTACATTTATTATATGACCTATTAAGTATTTGTATATTTTTGATAAGTTAATAAAATTAAAGGTCAGGTTTTAATATTTTTATGACTTAATTTATTAAAATTTATTAAAATAAAATTATTTCTTCTTTTTTTGAAAAAATGAGATATTGTTGATAATATTTTTAACCCAATACCATTAAATCATGCATAAGTTAATTCATTTTTTATTTTAATCATTTTTCTATTGTATTCTGAATATATCACTTAATTTCCCCTCATCCAATATGGCTGCTATAATCTGCAAAGCAAGAACCCAAATAGAAACAAATACTTTGTCACCTCCCCCATCTCAACCCGAGATTATAGCCAATTTACAGTATAATGCACAATAGAAACTATAAACACCCAATTTCCACATTTCCCCTCAACAAAACCCTCATTTTTGCTGTGTAATACATTTTATCCCGACGCCGCCATTTTGCAACAATAGTCATTGAGAAAGAGAAGAAGGGAACACGATGAGAGATGCGGGTGAAGTCACTTTATTAGCTGCAGGAATCTTGAGATTACAAGCAAGGGTCCTTAAAAGGAGCAGGAAATCGCTCGACCGGCAACGAAACAAATTGAAGTCGCATTCCCCATCCACCGTAATGGACCTTAAATGACGTCATATTAACGATTAAAATCAAACACATTTACACACTCCTCGAAACAATTCCCTTTCCTTTTATTATTTTTTTTTTTTACTTTTTTATCTACTTCGAGATGAAACCCCGTTCGATATTAACAACATTGAATCGAGTGAAGGGAAAGCAAGATGAGGGAGATTTGCGCATGCGCTAAAGCAATTACTTTTACCGAGTCGGTGGCCCGAGCGACTGATAAACGAGGCCCCGAAAATTGTATAATTTCATCAAGTGTACGCGGATCCAGGGTGGAAGGAGGTGAAGAGAAGGGGGTGGTGTGATGGGGAGCGTTCTTCCGCTCCGGCGCTCACGCGCACTAATTCAACAAACGGCCGTGGCGCCCCCTTCTCGGAAGATGGTTAAAAGTGAAAAGAGGGACGATGGTGGATTAATAATGTGAATATTGTTGCAAGCTTGGGTAAAATAATATAAAAAAAATTGCTCCATGTGCAAAAATTTAAGTGAATGTAAATGAAGGATGAAAATTGAAGAGTAGAAGAATTTAAGTGATTGGAAAGTTTGTTAATGAATTTTTTTTTTATTTTAATTTTTCATATTGAAATTGATTAAATTGGCTTAATTTAAAAAATGTAATTTATTGGAAAATAATATTGTTTTTAATCATCTTTTTCTTTGGATTTAATTTCTGCATAATTTTAGCATTAAAATAACAAACTAAAAAGAAAAATTAGTCTTTGGTTGCACGAAAAAGATCATTTCTAATCTTCCAAAACACCAATTTCTTAAAAATTATGCAAATTAAACAACTGACTTTTCTTAATATTATTTTTAATCATAAAGCAATAAAAAATTCATGTTTTTACTTATTATTCATAAATTAGTCTAAAAATTCCATTAGCTAAGGAATGTTTACATGGTTTAATGACAATACAAATTACCCTCATAAACAGAGCAAATACCAAAATAATTGATTTCAGATTCGATTTTTGCGACCTTGGTCTTGAATTTCTAGCTTTTATAACAAATAAAAATGTTTCTTTCATATAAATCCTTGATATTCATCCAGATAAATATTTCAAAACATGTTTTTATTTATCTATATTAAAGGATTCGTGCTGTTGCATAATTTAAGGCAGTAGTATTCAAACTGTGTTCCGCGAGATGTCTCAGTGATTCCATAAAAATGTTTAATTTAATTAAATTTTTAAAATAAAACTATATTTAGGGTTCCGTAGATAATTTAATCTCGAAAGAGGGTTCCGCGAAATGTCAAAGTTTGAAGACCACTGATTAAAGGCATCAGCCTTAACTTTTAGCTTTGTATCGGTTTATTAGCCACAAGTAATGCATGTTTAATTAAGCTTCAACAACTGTTTAAGATTGTGTTTTACCGCCACTATTAATGTTTTCTGACCTCTCTTTGGTTGCAAATCCTCCACAGGTCGCGTCCCGTTGTGTGCGATGGCGGGGGCGGGTGCAGGTGGAATCCCCGCCAGGTGAGCGCCTCCTCCCGGGTACCATGGCCAGCCTTGACCATTAAACATGCGCAGTTTATCGTAAACTGACTCATGCCCCGACTGCTGCTCCTTCTGCGCGGCCAAATTGCGCAGAACGCGATTAATGGACGACACCTAAAATAAATCAACAATTATTAAAGCAGAATCTAAGCAAATTCGTTAATTAAACATTTACACATTTCTCTTCTTTGTTAAATTAAAAATTTATAAATAATTGTCAATCACTTATTGTATTCAACACCAATAAAACCCAGGTAGAAAACAATCAATAATATTCACATTTTGTCATCAAATTATTATTTAAACACAATAAAGACGAGATTATGTAAATATTATAACAATCAGTAAATCAGTTTTTATACAAAAAATGGTTCATTCATTGTTGATAACACTTGAATGTTACATTTGCGTCTGAGTCTCATAAAAACTCGAACGCATGCGTGCAAGAGCACTGCAAACAACAATGAAGTCGACTTGATTGCAGTGCAAATACCCACCCCCTTTTTTTCAACAAACAATATCAACTCATTGTTGACACGAGAGTGTAGGGAAGTCGCATCGTTCCTTCCCCCCTCGTGCTAAAGTAACTAGGATCAGTTGAAACAATTCAAATTAGATTTGATCAAATTGCATCTTGCATTGTAGACATTGGCAATATGCAAATTAACCGATGCTAATTAAATCTCATTGTTGACGCCTCTTATTAGCTAATCAAGTCGTTCCTTTTTTCCAACTTTGAACAATCTTTTTTTTTTATTTCATTTCCTTTTATTTTTATCCAGGTTTTTAGATGAGATTTTCAGTGTGTTAAAAGAGCTTCATTTCGCTTCAGCAGCCAATCACAACACGTCTACGCTTGATTAACAACACCTCGTTGGTCGATTGGGAAATAGCTGACGAAACGATAAATATGATTGGAAGTGCAGATTTTATAAAAGGGAATGTATCAAAAGGGTGACAAATGTAAACAAATGTGTGAAATTGTTTAGTCAGTGACGTCAACCAAACAAAATCTAAACCATTCGTATAACTGACATTTGTTGTAACATACTTATAGCACTGTTGAATTGCTCATTTTGCGTTTTAATTTATTTATTTTTAATTTACGAATATTAAATGCAAATTGTAAAGTTTAATGTACTTACGACATGTTTAAATAGTATTTAAATATTGCTCTAAAGCTCAGCTTTAAATATTCTCGCAATTTCACCACAAAGTAAATTGTAAATGCAAACCTAATTTTCCCAAACACTTTTCACACTTCTTTTACCTCCAACAATACACAAACTTTTTTCCTACATTAAACCACCCTTTACAAATGCACATGACACCAGCAGATAACAATAGAAACGACAAGCCACAGCTGAAAAGGCTTAATTTCGCTGCAATAATGCGCAATTTCGACAACAGGTGGTTGCTTCAAAACCAACCCTGCTCATTGTTGAATCAAGTAAAGAACCAATCAAAATGCAAATGAAGCACGGAAAAGAAAATGGCCAATATCAAAGACGGCAACCTCCATCCCACTCCCACCCTCTTGCGAGAACCACTTTGCACTTGAGCACCCACTGCACATGCGCACTTAGAACAGCTCCATCTGGCAGGGCTTATCATAGGCCCTATCATGGCGGGTATTAAGCCAACCCCCGCTGGATTAACAAGGGGACCATGTTGATGTAAAGCTGCACAGCAAACAGCACATGCCAAACTAATATAACAATGAACATGGTGGAAGAACATGTTGGATAACAATCAAAAGTGGTTTGATGTCCATCGTTAATATTGATTCTTATGCAATATGCAAGCTTTACAGACTCGTGGTTAACAGGTCAATAAACAGCTATTACCAAATTTTGTCTACTTATGAATTGATGCATAAGTGAATATACACTTTTCTACATTGTTATGGTCAGGATGTGATAGGATCATTCCGCTATCATTTATGGCAATGCATCATTAGAACTATGTAAACATTAATTTCTGTGGAAAAATTTAATATAGATCTAAAACTGAATTTTAAAAAAATATTGTTTATGCTCTATACTCTGTGTGTACTCAAGAATAGAATAATTGTTTCAAATATGATTGGTCAAGCCCTTTTCACTAACTTCCTGAAAGAAGTTACTACATGAGAAATTAGTTGAGTTAAATTTTATGAAAAACAAATATAATTACTGTGAATATACAGACTGTAATATATGTATTTGATACTTTGGCAATAAAAGCTTATTTTAATCATAAAATTTCACATGACAATACTTTTTGTAAAATATACAATTTTGTTTACTTTTAACAAACAAAATGGCATCTACTTCATCTACAATGGCGGAAAGTAGCATGGTACTACTTTCTAATCACTATGCTTTTTTGAAGATGCTAGACCAATCATATTTCAAACAATTATTCTATTCTTGAGTGCGCACAGAGTATATATGTGTGATAATGTCGACATGATTTAAACCTGTTTTCTTTCGCAATTTTGACAAGCCAAAGAAAATTTTTAATCAGTTTTAATTTTCAATATTTTATAATTATAGTATCGAAACTGCAAAAAATTCCAAAAAGGTAAAATTTAATATCTTATAATAAAATTATTTCTAGTTATCAAGCAACCATAAAGTGTTTAATGAATTTCAATTTAACTAATTGATATTAAGACCACAATCATACTAAATCCTTAGAATTTTAAAATTTGATATGACTATAAAATTGAGCAAAGAAAACCTTCATGTCTCATAACATATCTTATTACAAAGCATAGTAACCCTTCCCCAAACCTCTGATCTAAAAATCCATTAAATTAAAATTAATAAATTGATAAATGAAATTTTTCAAAATAAATATAAAAAAGCTAAATTGACTTCAAATCGATACAGTCAAAACATCGATACTTTTATATATATAAGACCAAAAACCAACCCTCAACAACTTCCCCCAATAACCATTTTTTCCCCTTCTCCCTTCCCCTTCTCTGACAACCTTGAGTAAAGGATCCAATTCTAACAAAAGTAACAAACAATGAACTTAGAAAAATATCGATCATGGCTACAGGGCAGAGGAAGGAAGAAGATCCGGCGACCCAAGTGTCTCCTCCGCACTATTTATGAACACAATCGAATTTCACAACTGCCAACAATCCTCACATTCCTTAAGGCACACTTTTTCCCTCGTACTGCAAAACCAATTTGTTGGCCTTGGATCATATCTACATGTAGTTACTGTTGTCTCATAACGTCTTTTTGCTCCTTTAAGAATACATAATAATAATCAGAATTTTTTTGGATCTATAATAACCTAATTAAAAATTGCTCAAACTACAAAAATAATTGTGTCTTGTATGCAAAAATATGTGAATAATATCTTAATTTATATTGATAAGTCATTTTTAACCTCCCATGCACATTTGCACAAGTTGAGTTATATACCAAAATACTAGTACAGTTATTAAATAAAGTTACTGTTATATCTCTAATAGATAATGCTAGATTTACAGATCATACGGACAGTGGCACAATAATCATTAAGCACAGTTAAGACCCAAAAGACCCAGAAAAAAAATTGAGCTCTGAAAATTAGCAACTAAAATTTCCTTCTACGTCCATAAAATTTCTAGGGAGCTTACACATATTAGCTTAAAGAACCAAAATTCTTAGTTACGTCACTACACAAGAAGCACATGCTACAAGCGAGAACCCCAAGATGTCAAGTGCCTTCACATATCAAGATGTGTAACACAGGTTTTTGAAACTATGCTATTCAGGGCCCCAACTAGAAATATTCTCCAGAGCCCCTGAGACCCTAATTCCAGCAGCGCATTTAGCTTAACTAAGTTTAAAATTGTTAATAAATTGGAATCAATAGAAAAACCTATTTCCATCAACAAAAAGTGGTAAAATCACTTTTCAAGCGTTTAGAGCAAATAGAATAATTAAATTGATTAATCAAGGAAGCAAGTCGATACCATCATCAACAGAATCCAACAAAGTGAGTTAACTCACACTGGGGATGTTGTCGTTTGTGCAGACGCCATCCGACAAGAGCCGGTCTCGTATTTCCCATGCGAAGATGGACGGACACTCCCTCTTGTACTCAGCGATTTTGCCCACTACGTTCGGTGTGGCCACACGTGGTTTGCTGCCGCCGATAGCACGGGGTTTGATGCTTCCAGTTTCGTAGTATCGGCCGAGAATCTTTGATACACAGCCATTCGACACTTGAAGGATCCTGGAAATATCGCATGGGCGTGCACCGCTGTGCGCCAACTCCACGATTTTCTGCCTCGTGGAGTCTGGCAATGGCCGCCCGTTCACGTACACTCCGCCGAGTTGGTTGATGCCACTGTGGCCTAAAAAATAATAAAAATAATGGAATAAATTAAAACATTCCAAGGGCTTTTTTTTAAGTATAAAGATGCATTGTATTATTTTTTTTACAATGCTCTTTATTTTTGTACCTGAAAAATATTTATCGTTGATGAACGTCATGTTTGAGTTGACCTAAAAGTCGTCAAACATTAAAATGAATCAATTAAAAATTGATTATAAGGTTTTTAATTAGCGGAAGTCGGTTTATTCTATAAATTGCATCATAAAACACCAATTAAAACATTTTATAAATTTCTTTAAAAAAAAAAATTAAAAAAATTCAATTTAATAAATTTAATTTCACTTTTTCTGATTTTATTTCAATTTTAAACCATCTCAAGTTGGCCCATGATGCCGTAGACTTAGTATGAAGTTCAGAAGTCAACTTGAAATGGTAAAGTAATTTTAATTGAATTTTTATCAATTTAATTTTTTCGAATTTCTATATTCATAACAAAATTGAAAAAATCGTAACCTTTGAATAAAATAGGTCATCAACAATATACACGCAATAAACCACCATTAACAACAAAAACTTGTTTACCTCATTGTTATTTTTTTATTTTAACTCAACAAACCCCTAAAAAAAAATAAAAATGATGACAAATGATCGATTCTAGAAAATTCTAATCAAATGACTTTAAAAATCCAAAAAAAATCGGTTCCAATTAAAGAGAGCGGCATTCTTTGAATAGTCAGCCATTTTGTCACGTGTCATCCCAATTGACGGGCAGGTGCGTCTCCACATCACATTGTTGGTGGTCTCAACGTCTCCTGTCACGCTCACGTGAAACCGACAAATGAAAAAGTAATTTTCCCACACTGCACTTTTGCATCTCTAATTAATTATGCAACAATGTCGGATCCCTTTGAAAATCCTCCTCCTTACAGGAAGTGAGGGTGTAAGTGACGTCACCGTCGGATTCATTTCAATTATTACCGCTCACAACCTCCAGGGTAAGAGGGTTGGGAATTGTTGCGGTTCCCTCATGCCCCTCTCATAACTTCATTATATGCAAATGATCCGCCATTTTGGGTTTTGGGTGGCGTTACTTTCAATTGTTGTTTAAGTAATTGGTATGAAGAATTTTCCGCTTGGGTTAATCCGTATCGATCTCAAAAGCATGTATCGATTTCAGCCAACTGACACGTCCAATTCACTCAATGCAACTATTGTTATGAAAATGCATTGTAAACACAATTGCTGTAATTTCATGTAAAAATAATAAAAATTAAATAACAAAAACAACTTTTCGTTTAAATTTGGATCAATTTGTTACAACAAATTGAAAATAATACATTTAAATGAGTTAATTTTTACAGCAATGCTCATACGTCAAATTGATGTTAAAAATATCAAAATGACGTCTTTTGTGTGCATGAAATAAACAATAACATAAATAAATAAATAAATAAATTTTCTGAGTATTCACTCAGTAAAAGCACAATTTTGCATATTTTTTGTTAAGAAATAACGTGATAACAACAATGTCAAATAAAAAATATTTTTTTTTATAAATCGTTAATACACGGGTTTTCTTACCTTTGTGGGGCATATCTCGCACGAGGCAACTTCCCCGCCCAGCGTCCCAGCCAAACGCCACCTCCACCCCCACACCCCTGCGAGGAGCACTAGAGGGCGTGGTGGAAACAGCAGCTCCAATCACACTCCCGCCTGCAACAAAACAACATTATAAACAATGTTAAAAAAGAAAAAATGATTTAAGAAAGAAAAAATCGTTACAATACTAAAAACAATTGAAAAAAATTGTTTGGTTCTGCATTAATTAATTTTATGGTTCGTCAGGCATTTGATTCTAAACAACCCAACGACAAATTTAACAATGCGTGATGGACTCTTGACCGAAACCACGTTCCCAAGTTGGTCGAGAGAAGGGGAAAGGGCTTATTGTTTGACACCCAACAATGCGTCTGAGACGCGATCTCCCCTCAAACAATAGTCAGGGAGAGGGGGTCCTTGAGCTGCGCGCGCGCAGGGGTCATTCGGAGACAACAATATGACAACTCAATCACGCCTTGTGCCCCCCTATTTCAACATTCAACAATGAATTGTCAATAATTTTTCAAAAATAACTTTTTCTAGCAAAAGTCAACTCTAAACTTGTTCAATAAAATCAATTAACAATGCTCGTAATATTCAAATATCATTTCATTTATGTATAAACAATTATTACAACAAATCTAACTTTTTAAGTATAAATTTCCCCATGCACTAAACACCCAAATCAAATTTTCTTTTCCCTTTAAACACCCACAACCAACATTAATAATCACATAATGCATTCCGAGTCAATAACAGAACCTTTTTACCTCCCGTCGTTTCATCAACAATGCATGTGATGGGGCTGCATTTTCCCAAGAAAAAATTCATCCTAAACGATGAATAATAAAAACAGCAAAAACCTCCAACAAATACCCGTTCCCTCCAAAACTCTTCCCCCACAAACCCAATAACAATTCCCCTTTGTCCATTTCCGGTGGTCAGACAAAAATGGCCGCCAATTAGGATTAAGTTTTGTCGGACCCCTTTGGCTTCCCAATCCCAAAACCCCACCTCCAAACGGCCTATAGCGATATAAAGACCCCCTACGGGGTTCAAGGGTATCGAGATGAGCCTCCTGCCGTGACGCTAATAAGAGGGTAAGCCTAAAGAGGGCGAAATAAAAAAGTGAGGGTAAGGAGGAGGTTGTATGAGATGCATTGTTCAAGTGGTAAAGAGTAGGAGTGGTAGTGATAACGAGAACATTTAGAGAAACGAGAAAAAGGCGAGAAAAGTGGTTCATTAACAATAAGGGAAAGTTAAAGGGGGTTAGGAAGTGAGTGGCGTGCATATTGTTGATACGGGTAAATGGTTTCCCTTGAAAAATTGATATTCTATCGATATTATGCAAATGGGTTGGGTAGTGGGAACGCGGATTTTGGAAAATTTAATTTTCTATTTTGTCGGCACCAGCTTGAACGCGCATATTATTAATTCGAGCCAAGAAGGGACGCGGGCGGGCGTTCGCTTGTGCTCCTCCCTTCCCTTCGCCTTCCACCTCCTCCACCTCCTTCTCTCTTGCGTTCCTTGCTTTCCACGTCCCGCGAAATCAGCAAAGTGGAAGATGTAAGGCAGCTGCTGTGACTTGGTGCCATCACTAAATTAGTTGGGCGGTATTGATTAAAACGCGAAAACAGCGTGGCATTGTTGGTTCAATGCACCGTGCCAAATCGCGACTAATTGTTGCTACTTTTGGTTGAGAGAAAAATCAATTGCTGGTGGTGGCCCCTTCTACTATTAAAAATTCCACATCTAAATAACAATTAGCAATTAAACTATTTCCGGGTTCTATTTAATCTGCATCTTATTGGAATGTCGTCTGATGCTCGAATTACCAAGTCAGCAAATCGCCATCATGGTCAACTAAACATCTAATCAGGCTTTTCATCTAAGGAAATTAAGACAAATCATTTCTAGGAGAGGTTTAGATCTGCAAAAATTGAAGCACTGATTTGATTGTTAATTTGTTTAATTTGGAAAATTGCAAATTAATTGTAATATAATAAATAACTATTAATTTAGAATACATAAATAAAATTAATGTAAATAAATTTACAATTAAAATAACAAAAGTTCAGCAGAATTTCGATACCTAAAAATATTTTAAGATATCCTTTGACATTTTAAGACATATTTCAAAAATATTAAAATATTTAAAATTGACAGATCTCAAAATCTGGACTAAATTTAGCTCACTTTTTTAAATTAATTTGGTACAAATTTAGAAATTTCAATCAATGCTTTTCTCACTAAACTATAATGAGAAATTACAAGAGCAATTTGCTATCAAATTTTTGTATCTTACATTACATTTTTTTTTAAATTCGCCCATAAATGTAACAAATACACTTTGCACGCCATAAATTTCATTAAATATTCTATTAATTATAATCCCTTTCACTTTAACTATTGCTAATTCATCAGCAATTGTGTTTTAACATCAAAATAAATTTTTTTTTTTAACAATACCTTTCATCCAACCTTAAAATTATCGCTTAAACCAGGAAAAAACTGGTGGTTTCAAACAATCATGTCTTGCATATTGTTACGCCTTCCAATAATGACACACGGGAGTTTGTTCATCGTGTTAATTCGTCAATTCTTTCAATTGAGACGCCTTCAGGGATTTGAGGCGGCGCATGCGCGGGCGCAGCTGCCATGCACCCGATAGGCGTCTCATTGGAAATCGACGCCTCCGCGCCGCGGGGGGACGCGTGTGGGTGGGAGGAAGAAAGGCGGACTGCGTTTGATCTGCTCCGATGAACTCGTTAATGCATCAGGTGTTGGAGAAGCTTCATCGACACCCCCTAAGGGAGTTAGCAAAGTCCGAAGGGGAGTTGGGAGTTGATAAGTTTTAAAAAAAGAATTGTTGAAATGGATTCGGAGACCCCATAGTCGAAAAAAAAATATTTTTTCATGTAACAATGTGGACTAAGTGCTGTTTTTAGTTTATCTAACATTTTAATCAAAATGTAGGTCTACTTTTTCCCTGTCTCCAAAGAGGGTATATTTTGTTCTTTTTTTAAATTCACTTGCTTGAAACAATGGCTGGGAAAAGAATGTCGTATGTGATGGGGTCCGTTGACAGATGGAGGTCACTCGGGGGGCGGTCACGCGGGAAAGGTCAAGTGACTCGGTGGCACAAATCAGCGCCACATCAACTCGAAGATATTTTTTTCCCTTCTATAGATTTGATCTATGTTGTCACGGAAACCGAATACGGTTTCAAAACGGGGTTTACTTTGACGTGAAATAGTTTAGAATAGTTGAACTGATGTTTTTGTCAGATTTCTTTTCTCGGCAATAATTTTTAAAATGTAATTTACTCATTTCTTTTTTCAATCAATAAATATTTTTAAACATATTTGCAGAAACAAAATGAAATTTCTAATTAAAAATCAGAAAATTTTCTCTATATTTTACTAAATTATTAAAATCCTATTAAAAATAATACTCAAAAACAATTTAGTTCCATCTTTGAATGCAAACCTGCACTTTTAACCTTAAACAAATAATAATGCTCACTGTAAAGGCAATTACTGGAACTGATTGCTTTTCCCCATTTGCTATTAACTTGCTAAGTCCAATTGATTGACAAATAATTAAGCTTAACTTTTGACTAAATCAGAATAATAACCCCATTCCAAGCCACCCAGTTTGAAAAGCAACCCATCCCATCGACAAAATCATCTCACTTCGTTTTAACTTACCTTTGTCAAGAGGTAGGAGTGGCATTTTAATCCCTCAGTAATTATCCCCTGCATCTTTATTCCCCTACCTTCAACCGCCCCTCAAATCCACCTGAGTGACAAATTAGCCAACACCTTAAACCATTCCCTTGTCACCTGAGCCCATTAATTAGCTACCTCATTTCAAACATGGCCGCCGACTCACATGTTTACCATTTCTCTTATCCCAAACCATCCCTCCTCTTTCACCTGTCCTTCAACTCCCATATCCCTCTTCTTCATCTCCCCTCAGGTGAGGTAAGCCCCAATCTGACTGGTTTGAAAAGTTTGTCGCTAGGGCGGCGTCTTTGAGGGGGTTAGCAACGTCCCAGGCGCCATTAGCTGACTGTCGTTTAGCTCAAGGCGTAGTTGGTGGTCAATACCCCCATCCCCTTTCCCATTTCAACAATAAGAGGGCGTCTGTAGAGAATGTTGAGGTCCGAGTACGATTTAGCTCAATTGCCAATGTGTGAGCAAATGTCATCGCCAGAGGATATGAAATTGGATAAAAGTAGGGGAATAAAATGAAGAGTTGTAGAGCGGAAAAGAGGGGTTCTCACTTGATTACGAATATTGGAATTGTTGTTGAAAAAAAAAGTTGATTTAGATCCAGTTTTTGTTATTAAAATAAATATTGCTATATTTTGTTTGACTAAATCGTTGCATTTTATCATTTGCATTATTAATTCACATCTGCAATGTTTTTACTTTAAAAATAAACAATATTGTTTACTAATTCAAAATAATATTTTTTTCATTATTCTAAAAATTGTATAAAAATAACCAAACATTTTTCTTTTGTAAAAAAAATCATAGATAAAATCGAATTAAAAAACCATGCAAACAAACTTGTTGTATCAATAATATTGTTATAAAATATAAACAACCACTTTTTTTTCCATTTCATAAAAATAAAGCAAAAAAATCTCTTTCATTTAAATAATTTTTTACACGACTTAGACAAACTCATCATAAATCAAAATATAATAACAAATAAAAAAAAATCAAAACCTTGCATCAATACTCACCTTGAAACAAAACCTAGTTTAACCTTAATTTCGCTCGCGTGACTTAGTTAAATAATAAGACTTAATCCACTTTCGCATCATTTACAATTCTCACACCCCTAACCCAACGCACACGATTCGCAACTCAGGCACCACGCACGGGATCTCACGATATGGGTACGCGGATTTGTGCTCAATCGAACTCGGATCCTCGCACGGTCCACGTAGATATCAAAGCCCAAAATTAGGCCTACACTCAATCACTCTCACGTAATTAAAGAAAAACATATCTTTTTTGTTTACCTGATGATGTCGTCGGCGCGATGATATCCACCTGGGGGTGGGGGTGGAGGTTGCAAGTCGAGGGGGTCGCCAGCCACGTGTGAGGAACGCGGGATTCACGCACTTTTCACGCCCGGCCTAGTCCACGGAGGGAACCATCAAGCGGGAAAGCCCAAGAACGCACTGAGGTGCAAGGAAACGCTACACCCTCAGCCACACATGGACACCAGGGGGACGCGGAAGGATGGGGGGGATTGGGAGTCGTGACCACCGCGACCAATCCGATGCTTTGTGCCTGTTACGTCATCCCCTCAGGCGTGTAATGGGGCTGGAGCGAGCGCCACCAATCGGAACGCTACAGTCACGCCTCAACACTCCCCCCTGTCAATCATCAGCCTACTTACACCTCATTGGTCACGTCAAACGTTAACACGCCCACCCCCACCCAGCCCTACTAAGTGGGGGGCTGAAGACACACCTACGCCTTTAAGATCCCCCTAAGGAGAGCGGAGAGGTGTAAGGGCAACTGGTGCGCCATAATTCATTCCTTCTTTGGTGTTAAATTAAAGGAAAAAAGGGTTCCCTTTTTATGTATTGAGATTTGTTCTCTTTATAGAATACATGGAAGGTTGCAGTTGTTGTAAGATTGATGGTTGAGGTTTGAGGTGCACAATATGTTTATTCTTCTCATTCAATTTTTTCCAATCTTGTTTTATACAACATTGTGGTCAAATTTGATGCTTTTTCTTATTCATTTTCTGCTTCAATTGTTTCATTTAATTTAATCGTTCAAAAATACTTCAAAAACTTGTTGGATAAATTTGTAAATTTGTGTTTTTTATATCAAATACTACATTTTACAGCAATTAAAAAATATAAATACAGTATACCAAAAAAAATTTCTAAGTGTGAAATTTGTTATTTCATCCAATAGGTTTATGGGGAACTAAGAAAAGAGAGCAAAAGGGGTTTACAAGATGAAGTATTGTTATGACTCAAACTTTTTACCAACAATCTGTCTGTGGTATCACAAGTAACCAGTATCGCCATCTATTGGCACGGAAATAAACACAAACTGATCTAATAACAAAACCGAACCTCGTCATCCATTTTTTATATAACGCATGCGCACAAGCTAAGTTAAGTTAACAATTCGTTCTCAACAGTGGTGCCGTAGCGTGGTCATTTGATCAACTAATGTTGATCTAAGTCATCTTGACAAGCTGAGGGTCGTCGAAATCATGATCCCCTTCCTCTAGCACGAGGGGAGGAGTTCCTTAAGCGCCGTTCCCGCACGTGCGCTCCACTGCGCACGCGCATTACTTCCGGTCGCGTGCGTTCATTGAGGACCAGAAAGTAGAAAATGCGAATGTGGCTGCTGCGCACAAATGTGCGCACTCGCACGTTCACCCTTAAAAGTGAGGGGAAATAGAAAGGGGGAGCAAAAGAAAAAAAATTTTTTTTTAGAAAAATAGATTTTTAAAGTTGAGTTGAAGTTAAGGCAGTTTTACAAGTAGGGAAAAGTTGATTTGTGTAAGTGAGTGTGATGTAAGACTGAAAAAATAAAAAATAATTATTCTGAACATTAAAATCCAATTAAATAGACCTTGAATGCTCAGTCCCTTGAATTCCCCCAACACATTTATGCTTCCTGGCCCTTCAAACAATGTTAAGAATGAATTTCGTAAATTTAAAAATACGAGTTGTAACTTCACACTGTTTGAATAGATTTCTTATAAGTTCCTTGCTAAGAGAAAGACTTAGGAATTGTTTCGTTTGAAAATTTAAATTAATGAATGGGCTGAAATTTTAACAGAGCAGCCCTGTTACAGAGACTACCACCTAGTAGCAACTTCGGCAACTAACAATTCAAACTTCAAAACTTACCAATAGAGGATGTTTTTGCCACCAGAAACCTCTGAATATACTTCTTGTCATAAATTTTAAGGTATACTTATCCTCAGGCCCTGAGACAGCTTTAATGGGGCCCGGGCCAGACAACATTTCAAAGGCCCCATTAGTTTTTTTATATAAAAAAAGTTATAATTTTTAAA
>JAQFZN010001319.1:0-16868 GCA_034687075.1 Geophilus carpophagus
TAATAAAAGTATTATGTTATGTAAATTTGTCTTTTTTTTATAGCCCATCGGAGGTTGAAAAAAAACAGCCCTCGTATATAAGTTCCCCATCTAAGGGTGTCTAAGAACAAGCAGAGTGCAGCCAGAAATGAGAGAAAGAGACCAGTCTAACTCAAGAGCTAGTTAAGAAGTGATTTTATTTAACATTAAAATTATAAAAGAAAACTTAGAATAAAACTCTCATTAGGTGGAGACAAAATTAAAACAATTAACAATTTATGGAGCTCCAGTTGCCCTCTGGGAACCATCCATATTAACTAATAACAATAATAAAACTTAGTAAATTAATAATAAAATCTATTAACAAACAATAAACAAAATGTTATAAATAACTCCCCCTGCTTCATGATTCATCCCTTTACATAATCAAGATAAACTCCATGCAAATATCAATAATTATAATTATGGACTCCTTAAATAAGTTGTTAGTTCCAAAAGTTTAGACTTGTTAAGTGGTTTAGTTAAGATGTCAGCCAAATTCAATTTAGTAGATACAAACAACAAATTAAATAAACCAAGATGAAAACGCTCTCGCAGGAAATGTACTTGGACATCCAATTATTTAGTCTTTGAATTATCAACCAAGTTCTTTATTGTGTAAATAGCTGATTGATTGTCTATAAGCATGGTGAATTTTCTTCTTGGAATTGGCAATCGTGGATCACATTCGCAGAAAAATTGATTCAACCAGATAAGTTCCTTGCAGAGTTCAACTGCTGCTATTAGTTCTGATTCCATAGTGGAAAGTGCCACGAGTGTCTGTTTGGCAGATCTCAAAGAATTGGTGATTGTCCGATCAAAATGATATGTCCAGATACAGAATGTCGAACTTCCATGTTACTTGCCCATGAAGCATCTGTATAAGCACTTTAAGAGATTTGGATCTTTGACACATGTATATATCCCAAAATTGAAAAGTTCTTCCAAATTAGATAGTACAGCAAAAAGAGGCATCATGGTGGGATACGCCATACGTACAAGAGGTTACCCTATTTGGTTTGAAGATACAAAAAGAATAGAAGAGCATGACAATGTTAAGTTTAATAAGTCCAGAAATGGTTCTAGTCCAAATTCAAAAGAATCAATAATTAACATCTTGGATTTTCCGGATAACATAGTCACGTCAAAAAATAATTCTGAATGGTTACCATCTACATCCGAACCACAAAGGAGCATAGACAATGAAGCTTTTCCAGTATTGCCGAATGTGGGGGGTTGGACAAGAATAATAAAAACAAGACAATACGGCAAAACCGAAGGAATAAAAGATGTTTATTATCAGTTTAATGGTGGAATTTTGTTGAAGTCAAAGTTGATAATGCAACAGTTTTGTGAGAAGAATAATTTGAGAAATGTGGATTATTCAAAAGTTGATTTTTCCACTAAGAACAATCAGAGTGGACTTGTTGATATTTCGATTGTTCAAGAACAGACTGATCCAGTGGAGGAAAGTATTGAAAATGAAGAAAAACCACCTAAACGGGAAGAGGAAGCAAATTTAGCTACTCGGGAAATGCTGGATGTTTTTGGAAACATGGAATGTTGCAATGTGGATTTTTCTGATCCAAAAACTTTTGAACAAGCTTTGGAATATAAAGATGCCAAAAAATGGAGAGAAGCAATGCAAGTCTACTTTTGCAGGGGCTAATTCCTCTGTGAAGGTGTCTCTGATGGTGCAACCGATTTTGGTTTGGTTATTAAGAAGAGTATTCTTGTTTATTTGTATAATTGTATTATTTAGTAGATGCTTCGTGAAATGTATTTGTGGCTTTAAGAAGCTACCTTAGATTTTGTACAGGGACTATTTTATGTAAGGTCCATACAAGTCACTGTATTTTTGTTTACACCCCTTTTTTGTTTTGTAATATTAAAAGTAAAACAAGTCAGTTTTTTAGTGTGGCTGCACAAGCACAGTCACCTTTTTAACTCTCTCTCTCTTTTATTTCTGCCTATATTTGCTTTTATAAGATGACAAAAGGTTATGGGCCCAGCATTAATTTAAGAGAGAAAGAAGCAGCTTTGGATTGCAATTATGTGGATTAGAGTGGATTACAAACTGGAAATTAGGACTTGTACAAGTGTACTTATAAAACTCCAAGCCAGAAAGAAGCAAGTGCTAATCATGGAAAATTTTGTGAAAATTGCATCATCAAGTGATTGTGTTAGTGAATTCATTCTTTGCTTTAAATTAGAACAAATTATACTGTGAGTTCATTTAATAATAAGTATCATTATTTGTTTAAAGAAAGTTTCTTTAAAAAGAAGTGATAAAGAACATTATTTTTCAATTGGCCAAGTGTGTTGCATTAGTGTGTTTTTCACTATTGACATGTACATAGTGTAATATACAGTATAGTGCATTAGTATTATCCTTAGATAGTTATTTAGTTCTTAGTGTTTTTTTTGGTCGTTACAAGAAAATCTGGAATAGATGCAGGCAACTGTAGAGATATTTATTATTTCCATGGGGACAAATGAACTTCGTGACTATTGTCACAACAAAGGAATTAATATTGATTTTAAAAAAGTTTATTTTACTTTCAAAAATCTCTTTGAAGGACCTGTTGATACCTTAATCCCAGAGAATAAAGAAGAAGATTCTAAAATCACACCAGAAGATCAAGAATGTCATGCCATAAATGAAATCAATCAAGATTTAATAAATACATTCAGAAATATGGAATTCTGTAATGTAGAATTTGATGACTCAAAATATTATAAACATGCCATTGAGTCTGAAAACTCTAAAAAATGGAAATCAACAATGGATGAAGAGATGAATATTTTAACTGAATGACAAGTTTATAAAACCATACCAAGACCCAAGGAAAAGAATATTTTACACTCATAATGGGTCTACACAACTATGAGAGACTCAGAAGGCAGAGTTGTTCGAAATAAAGCTCGTTTAGTAGCACAAGGATTCAACCAAATACCTGGTGTGGACTTTGAAGATACTTATTCACCAGTTGTCAACTTTGTGCTGGTTCGATTATTCTTGTTATTTCTGGTTGTAATGAGAGCATGGAAAAATGTACATTTGGATATAAATAGTGCTTATTTATATGGAGAATTGAATGAAGTATACCTGGAAATACCACTTGGATATCGCAAGTAAATGCATTTATCATTTGTATTGGAACACAATAATACTAGTGTATGTCGATGATATTTTGGTGATTTCTAAAAATAATCAGACATTGAAAGAAGCAATTGGGAAGTTGAAAACAATTTTTGATTTAAAAGAACTTGGACCTGTAAGAACATTCTTATGAATTGACATTGATTATACGCCTAATGGAATCAAAATAAGTCAAAGTAATTATATTCGAAAACTACAAAGAAAATTACCAAATTATCCATTTAAGAAAACCTATGAACCATTTAAAGTTGGCCTAGATATTCGAAAACTTTCCAATAATACTCAAATTATTAATCAAGACTCTAGAGTTAGTAAGGAAACTCAAAAGTTATTAGAAGTTCCTTATAGGAGACATTCAAGACCAGATATCTTATTTTCGGTAGTAACATTGGCAAAATACTGCAACAATTACATTATTGAAGCATGGAATTGTGTTTTAAACTTATGGAATTATTTGCAAACAACAGTTGATTATGGAATACTTTTGACTAATGACAGCTATAATGAATTGCTCGCATACACAGATGCTTCTTGAGCTAGCGAGGTTGATACAAGGAGATCAATGACTAGACATATAATTATGATAGGAAACTCCCCATTGTTATTGAGATCAATTCGACAAAATTTAGTTGCATTATCTACTATGGAAAGTGAATTGATTGCAGCTGTTCAGTTATGCAAGGAGATTATTTGGTTAAAGCGTTTTCTTCTGGAAAGTGCCTCGATTCAATTAATTTCTTGTGATAGGTTTACATTGTTAATGGACAATCAATCTGCAATTTATACCATTAGGAATATAATTGACAATTCAAGAACTAAATACCTTGATATGTGGATACACTTCTTACGTGAACAATTTGTTTTAGGATTATTTGATGTTAAATACATATCCACTAAGTTTAACTTGGCTGATATATTTACCAAGCTTTTAACTAAACAACATTTGCGTGATCTTACAAGTTATATAATTTAATATTTTTTTGCTGTATATGAAATTAATGAAACGGGGGAGTTTTTGTAATCTATATGCTTATATTAAGTTTAACACTAGAACAACCAGGATTTCTGACTACCTAGAACAACCATTAATGGTCTTTTTGACCACTAACATAAAACATCAAGATAAACATTTTTTAACCAATGAAATCACTATTTTTGTTATCTGAGCACCACCACATGTGTTTAGATAACAATCAAAGCATGCCAGTTGTAAACCAGCACTAAAAGAATTTTCAAAAAACAAGTTGAAAACACTGCACCGCTAAAATCATTTGTTAAATCTTGAAATTCCCGTCGTATTCAATTAATTGTTCTTATTAAGTGTGTCTTTTGTTTTTGCAATGCATTAGCTAATGACACAGATGTAAAAAAGTTGTCTGTGGTTATATTTCGCTTTTTTTCAAATAAGGATTCACCAGATGCATAACAACACATTCCCCTAGTGACTGCACAGAGGGTCAGAAATCATCTTTACCCAAGTAGGGAAAACCATTTACCAAATATTTACTATATAGATCTGCAGCTAACCACAATTTCATAGCAAATTTATTTCGTTTATTACTCATACTTGTACATAATAAATACCATCCTTACAGTAGAAAATAGATCATTTTTAGTTTGTGTGCCCCTTTAAGTAAAAAACTTGTATTAATTAAATTTTTTCTGTGAGCGTGACGTCACTTAAGTTACAACAGACATTTGGCGTCATATATCTCGTCAACAGGTGCTCTTTTATTGCACTCTAAAATGTTTACTTCGAAAAGTGAAAATTGAAAAGGTTAACTTTTCAAACTTCATTTTATATTTATGTTAGAAACAATTGGATTTTTTCTTGGGGTCTTTTCACAACATCTGGTTTTCTTGTTGCAATGGTATCATCTTTGTAAGGTACAACTTTATTATTTACTGGTCATAAGTTGTGTTTTTTATTAAGTGAAATATTCTCATCTAGTTTTATGTCTGATTTTTCAGGGATTGACCAAGTTAATGACTCTGGGTCTGGATTGTAACCTTTGACATCGCAAATGTTAACTTTTTTGGGATTTTGCAAAGTGAAAAGATGAGCCACTTCACATGCACCATTTTGATGTAATGTTGTAATTACGTACGGACCTTCGAATTTATCTTTGAGAGAAGCCGAATATCTTTCCACTGCTTTTGACAGTGGATGTGTATGAATTACAACAAGATCATTTTTCTCTAACGTAGGTTGTGACCTATGTTTGTCTTAATTCTTCTTCTGTTTTAATTTCGCTAAGTCCCTATTTTTTGTGCTGATTTTAATAATAGCAACAGACGACTCGATAACATTCTAACCGTGTCGTAGGGTTTTTCAGGATCAAAGGGTGAGTCGAAAGCAACATTTCTCCAATCCCAAAATGGACGCAATTCACATAGAAACATTAACATGACAGGTGTGAGACCTGTGGTGTGAGACCTGTCATGTCAGACGTTGCTGTACGCAGAGCGAAATTAATATCTCTGATATTAATATCCAAATTTCTGTGTACCTTTGTGAATATTTGAAACATTGTTTTTATATTTCGATTTACCCTCTCAGTAAAATTTGTCTGAGGGTGGTAAGGTGACGTAAACACTGTTTTAATTCTCGTGTCTGTGCACCATTGTTTATACAAATCCGAAATGAATTGGGGACCATTGTCACTCAATATCATTTTGGAGTGCCAAATGTTTGAAACATTTGTCTCATGACAGGCAAGATCATCCATATACAGGAATTACGTAACGGGGTGGCTTCCATCCATCCTGTTGCATAATCAACGATCATCAAAATAAAGCAGTTTCTGTTTGGTGTCATGGGTTTCGGGCCCATTAAATCAATACCAACCCTTTCAAACCTGCCAAAATTATCTCTATTAATTTGAAGTAGTCCTTGCGGCGTTCATTGTATCGGTTTACATTTTTGGCATCGGTCGCAGGACTTAAGGTGTTTCTTTACAGTTCTGCGCATGCCATAAAAAAAAATGCACGTTCCAATCTGTCAAGTGTTACATTGATAAAACAATGATTATTATTCAATCCTACTAAATAACAAGTCTTTTGAATTCATAGTTTAAAAAAAATTCAAATAAACTTATTTTACCAACTTTTGAAACACTTTAGTGCTGAAAACAAAGGCGTTGGGCACACTACCTCTTTTAGCCACTATACCATTACTTTTAAATTTGTCTATGTAAAATCAGACAGAATTTAATGATTTTAATTTAAAATTTGAAATCATAACACATATATAATACATAGGAAAGTTTTGTTTAAGCAATCAAATTCAAAAAATAAGTAATCAAAATTTACCACTTTATTTTTACATAATTTTATAAAACAGTATAAATAATCTACCATACAAAATTGTTTAAAAAAAATAGAATAAAATCGAAATAAAAATCAAATATTAACTTGATGATGTTTCTCTAATATCACTATCACCATCCATATCTAAAGCTGTTCTCAACAATAATGGGAATTGTCGCAAATTATTAAGAGGAGTATGAGATCGAGACTTTTTCGTTGGTGTTTGTGATATCCTAGCACTCAGTGGTCTTATCGTCTCCAATTCTATGGCAACTTTTGGATTCACTTCTTTTTTACAATTAGCAATTATGATATTGCTATTTTCTAATGAGGATCCTCCCCATAAAGCATTTCGTATGGCACAGCTCAAACTATCTCCTAAATTTGTATCATCTCTACAACTTAAATCATTTTTCCTATAGCTACTTCTAGTGGAATTCTGTACTCCATCATTTAATTCAATTGCAATTGAACTCTCTTCTCCAGAAGAGGTTCTTAAACGAAGTAAATCTTCAGCTGCACGATTAGACGTAGCTGAATTTCTTCTGACAGGAGCCAAAATAGGCAACTCTGACAACGGTGGTCGACCAGAAAAACTTGAACCAGGTCGCTGCAGATCGCTTTTTAAATCACTTGTTGACAATTTTTTGCCAGAAATACTTAATTGAGATGAATCGCTGCCCCTATAAAACAAGCAATGGCAAAATAATTTTTTTAAACAGTGAAAATATTCAAAGACTAGCCATGTTCAATGTCTAAAACCAGAAACAGTTTTTCTTTTTCATCTCGATAAACAGGTTTTTCGCAACAGGAAGTAATGTAAAAACGTAATCAAAACAAGATAAACTATTTTTCATAAAAACGATACTCATGGCTGTTTATGGGCCTGTTTTTGTTTTAAATCTTGTTTTTGATAGATGGTGAGTGGCAGCCATCTTGGATCGAGTTATATGGAGGCAAGTAGTGTTTAATTTTGACTAGTTTTAATTACTTACATTTACTAAGATATTTAAAGCACACTTCTGATACAATTGGTCATAAAAATAAGTTAAATTGATCTGAAATTTGGTGCATTTTTAAACAGAAAGTTATTGTATAAATGGGTTACCACAAAACCTGATTTGCTTTCCAGATTTTATAGTGACCCATATAAACATTAATTTGAACTTATCTACATCACTTCTGTAGTTGAATTTAAGTGTTCACATCTAAAAATTGTTTGTCAAAAAACGATTTAACTGTAAAATTGTGGCTTTTATGCATTGAACGCGGCTTATCTCTTTAATTAAGTACCTTCTTTTTGGTTTTAAAATTCGACTATGACTTCTACGTCTCATTTCTCGCTTTTTTAATCTGCGTTGTTGTCGAGCACGTGCAAGATATGCTAATTGCTCCTGCTCAAATGATTGGAAGCTGATTTGTGAATCAAGTGAATGTCTGCGACTGCCATGTCTGACACTGCAATCCTCTGAGGCTGAAGAGTTATGATGTAAACCAAGTGGAAAAGCAGCAATAACTCCTCCATGGCGAGATAAAAATTTGGGTGCATTACCACTTAATGTAGATGAAACTTCTTGTGATGTGGCTGAATTAAGATCTAGATTCACTCCTAATGGATCATTATGTGTTGTATAGAAACCTACTGACATTTCACCAGTTTGTAGATCTTTCTTGGCAAATGTTTTAGCAAGTATTTCATGCTTTTTTAATTTCTTACGTTCATTTATTGGTTTTCTCATTAACCTGTAAACACAAAATTTGACAAATTAACATTCAGTTATTGCAGTTATATTAAAGTAAAATACCGTCTGAAAAACCTCTTCCAGCTTTCAACTGTTTCCTCAGTCCAAACCCAGCTGCTCATAACAATGCCACATACAAATATTGCAATTATATGTAGTTGTGCCATATGAACACTAGGTCTTGACATTAATTCACATGTTTTTTCTTGAGGATCAGATTGAGGATTGGCACTTCTAAGAGCTTCACAACTAAAATTAACAAAATGTATAAATGGTAATTGGCTTATTTATAAAGAAATAATTAAATAAATAAAAATAATTTACACTAAATAATCTCTGAAGTGGTAACGCCAAGTATCTCTGTGCAAAAACTCATAGAGATGACAGGCAATTGTAACAAGGACCAAAAAAATAACAAAAACTAAAAAAGTAACTGCACAAACAAAAATAAAACATTATAATTCAAAACAAAATTTAAAAACTAAAGGAAAGAAGATTAATATAAGTGGAACCTCTTTACAACAAATTATTTAAGTCAGCAAAAAGTTATAACAATTTTCAAATGTAATCATTTTAATTTTGAAAAGAGAAAAAAATACTTTTAATAATGTTGTAGCAAATCAACACGAAGCTAATGACTATCAAGAAACAGCACAGCCCTTGATATTAAAATAAAACTGATAATAAAATAAACTTATTCACTTGTAAAACTGTTAAGTGAAAACTATTGATTACTTTTTTAGCTTTAACATGAAAACAAGCAAAAATTCTTATAAAAATAAAAATATTTAGCTCATTCACTGAAAGAATTGAATATTTATAGGCTGGGTTGTATCAATGTCAGTTAAATTTAATCTAAGTTTGAATGCTGTGGTTGTTTTATGCTTCACTGTTATTCTTACAGTTCCTTTACTCTTTAAAACTTCATGATTGCAACCTTATAAATTTGTTCTAACAAGGTTCTATTTATATGTTGCCAGGGTTAGCAATGCTACTAAACAAAAGTACCTGTAGTGCTATATATCTATATTTTAGCCATTTATCACTATCACGAATGATAATTTGCTCAGATAATAATAGCAATTTACCACTATAATGTTAACTCAAAATTATAAAAACGCATAAAAAACTGTTTTATTTAATAAAATTAATTTTTGGTTGATGAAACAGATTACAGGAATATTCATTTAAACATTCCACATGGTATTTCATAGGACCCTAGAATTAGCTAATTACAGTTATAATGATTTGTTAATTTTATCTAAAACAATTTGTCTTTGCTTTAAAAAAAGATTGAAAATACTGTATAGAACTTTGATAGATCAAAAAATAGCTTTTTAACGCACTAAAATACCACCAATTCCAAATTTTTATTCTGCTAAAATAAAGTAGCACTGTTAACCCTGTTTCTAGCTATGATTTTGTTGTACCTAGTCGAAAAATTGTTTTATTAACTGTAGCATTGGCCTTTTCATGGATTACACCAGCACTTTCAATTTTTAATTGAATAAGAATTCGTAGACCTGCCAAAATAAGATACTTAATAAATTTTAAAATAATTTTAATGATAATTGTCACTTACTTTGCACCAGAAAGAATCCTCCTAAGCAAGCTGCTGCTAAAATTGGCAAAACAACAAATCCAATTCTAAACCATATATTCACGGATCCCACAAAGCAAATTCCACTTTCAGAATCTCCATCAATCTAACAAATATTTATAAAAGTTAAAAAATATACTTTTAGTTAACTGAATAAATTACTTGTCCAAGTGCTAGGACTGTAATAGTGAGCACAAGTGGTAAACTCCATGCTGCTAGATGGAAATAAGCAGTTTTTGACACAATTGAATCTCGTATTTTACCCTGACTTCGAAATGACATAAGCCATGAATATGTAAGAAAAATAAACCAAATAACTGCAGCCATAACAAAATAATAAACCATAATAAATATTATGACACATGATAAATTTTCACCAGAACTGAAAGAAAAAAAAATTAAATATTAAAATAAGTAACAAAAATTCAAATAAATCATCAAAACCTTGGTTCTCTAAGTCTTAAAGTTCCATCTTTTCTACACACAATATCCTCTTTAGCTCCTGGAGTAAATTGAGCCATCCAGCCAATGTTAACAATTAAAAAACAAAAATTTATATAAAATATAATTAATCCTGGATATTTGTTCACACTTTTCCAATCAATTAAAAATGTAATCTAAAAAAAAAAAACATACATAAATTAATAGCAAATTCTAAAAAAAAAAATATTTCATTATAAATTTACCACTGTAAATAGAGAAAATGATAAACAGATCGATCCAACTATAATAATAAATGATCTTAAATGATGATGTTCAGCATCAGTAAATAATGGATTGTTGCATGGCAAACCACATCCTTCAACCCCATCAATCCAACTAAGAGCATGGTCACTATTTACTAAAGGATAAGCACAATGACCAGTTGATGAATTGAATTTAACCTCACGCCATTCATTCTAAAATACAAAATAAATTTTAAAAAAATTTTAAAAAATCAAACTGAATCAATCAATTCTCACTTTGCATTGATGTTTAAAATGAGGTTTATCACATTTTAAAAACTCAGGCCAATTTTCAATAACCTCAACAATTCGGCATCGTTTTCTCGTTATACGACATAAATCGTAACTTGGTAAATCGATACTTCCATTTTCACATCGTGGCATGTAAACTGCACATAATAATGGACGAATTACGGACCAACATCGCGGTACACTGCTTAATCCTGCCCATAATTGCAGTTGTCTCTGCAAAGAAAAATAGCAAAATAATGTGTAAATAATAAATTCGAAATAGAAATGTAAATTTATACATTACTTGAACTTCGCTCTGATTCATTGAACTTCCTAAAAGAGTTCGAGAAGTTTGTTTATACGGTAATGGAACACCAAAACATAAATTCGATTGTAAATTTTCACATTGAGTTTGCTTTTTGCAAACATGTCCGCTCACATCATGTTCGTTAAGTATTAATTTTATTTTATTATCAGGTTTGGTGCTTTGAAAACCGATTGATTTTGAAATTATTGGCTGAATTGTAGAAAAAACAATTTTTTCATTTGTTTTCGAAGTATTTGTTAAACTTTCATTTGCTCGAAATAATGATAAATTGTAAACACAGGTAATAAAACTCTGCAACACAAGGTAAAAAGTGAAGATTGCCAGTTTATCCATCGTGTTTTGTGTTTTGTCACTCTTTCACTTGCAACTAACTAAAAATGAATTAACATCGTGGGTGGTCCAACTGTCAAGAGTAGCCATTTACTTCAGTTTCTGTGCATCTAATGAAATTATTGTAATTACGAAAAATGAAAAAATTATGTTACTGGGTTTAATGTGTAATCATACCTCATCATTGTTGCACGAATGTCGATTAAAGCAGACGAATTCCTTCACATCGCGATGCCGCCATGCGGTTCGTAATTCTCCTTGATAGCACATCGATTCGACAAATGCCATTGTCAGCCAATAGCAATCAAGCAATGTGATTGGACTACAAAAGTTTTAAAATGCAATTATAATATATAAGTTTTAATAATAAATTGATTAATTAATGCAAAAATAATATTTTTTCTTTTTTTCTCATGTTAAAAAAGTAATTGGGTTATTTAGCACTAAATTTGTGATTCTACCAGACTAAATCAATGAAAAGAAATTGACCACAGAGTGCATTACAATCGCGCTGTGTTGCGCTTGCGCAAGATTTTGTTGTTATGTTAGTACTCAGCGCATCTGGTAAGTTTTTAATGAAATTGGGCAATGATTGTTACTTCACTCTAGGTTAGTGCACTCGAATAAGTGCATTTACACGCGTACAAATCTTGCTCGAGTATGGCAGAATGAAAAAATGTGTGATTAATTCATTTTCGTAGCGAAATGGAAGCAGATGAGAGTGAGCCCTTGGCTTCTCTGCTCCCACTTGTCAGCGCTACCAAAATGACTTTAAAATAGACTTAATGTTTCTAGAATGAAGAGATAAACTTTTAAATGAAAAACGATGGCAGTCAGTATAAGTGATATTTGTGAAAACACGAAAATGGCTCGTGAATTTGCTCTTCTAAGTAATTACGATACGGCCTCGGTTTATTACCAAGGAGTTGTACAACAAATTCACAGACTTCTTCTTGCTATAAAAGATCCAACGAGAAAACAAAAATGGCAACAGGTAATTTAATTCAAATAAAAATTAATGAGATTAAAATATATTTACGTTTATTTTTTATAAGGTACAACAACAAGTTGCCGCTGAGTACGAGCATGTGCGCGATGTTATTACGACTCTGCAAATGTTTAAAGGTGATAATCAGTTTGATAGACCAATTAATACAAGAATGTCGTACGAAGAACCAACTAGAGATACTTGGCTTCCAATGCCGCTTCAAGTAAGGGATCCCGATGTATGGCCTCCTCCAACTGCCGCTGAACATAAGTAATTACTTTTGTTTCTTAAATATCGGTTTTTATATTTTTTTAAATGATTTTTTTGTTTATAAATAATGATTTAGGCCCGCGCCTCACGTACGCCCAACACGGGGTCCTAAGAAAAATGAACAGCCAAGAATGTCTGGAACTCGAGCTCGAAACCCGCCTGATAACACGAGAAAACGAGCTGATGTGAGACGAGGTGGTGGAAAAGAGGAAAAATTTCGAGAGAAAAAAGATTCAAAAAAAGATGATAAAACAGAACAAAATAAAGTGATTTTTTTTTTGCTAAATTGATTGATTTATGCGATTAAAACTGTCAAAATTGTATTATCAGGATGAAAAACAAAAAGAAGAAGAAAAGCGATTCGAATGTGGTAGTGCTGATCAAGAACTAGTTGAAATGTTAGAGAGAGATATTGTTCAGAAAAATCCTAATATTCATTGGGATGATATTGCCGATTTACAAGATGCGAAAAGGCTTTTAGAAGAAGCTGTTGTTTTGCCTTTATGGATGCCGGATTTTTTTAAAGGAATTCGTCGTCCGTGGAAGGTAATTTGCGCGTAATTTTGTATAAATTTATTATTTTTTTTTTAAATTTTTCAACTTTTGTTTTATTTTAGGGAGTTTTAATGGTTGGTCCACCAGGTACTGGAAAGACTATGCTGGCTAAAGCAGTGGCGACTGAATGTGGGACAACTTTTTTTAATGTATCATCATCCACACTTACATCTAAATATCGAGGTGAATCAGAGAAACTAGTGCGGCTTTTGTTTGAAATGGTGAATAAAATATTTCTCTTTTTTTTTTTATTTGTCATTTTAATGTTTTATTTACTTTTAGGCACGATTTTATGCTCCTAGCACAATTTTTTTTGATGAAATCGATTCTATGTGTTCTAAAAGAGGATCAGAATCTGAACATGAGGCAAGCAGACGAGTTAAATCTGAATTGCTCGTACAAATGGATGGTAAAAGAAATTAAAATTTTTTGCTTTTTATATTATTTTAATATTTAATATTAATTTTTAACCAGGAATTACGACAAATGAAGATCCTTCTAAAGTAGTAATGGTTTTAGCTGCCACTAATTTCCCGTGGGATATTGATGAAGCTCTGAGACGTCGTCTTGAGAAGCGAATATATATTCCTTTACCAAATGGTATGTTTGATGTCGGTTAAAATAAAATTTTGATTGATTGATTCACTTTTAATATTTATTTCAGATGAAGGCAGAGCTGCTCTTTTAAAAATTAATTTAAGGGAAGTGGAGTTGTCATCTGATATCGATTTAGAAGCTACGGCTAAAAAATTAGAAGGTTATTCTGGTGCTGACATTACAAATGTTTGTCGGTAAGTTTGCAATAGAGGCTGTGTAAACAGTCCTAACGATTTTTTTTGTTGCGAATGCTTGCATTATACGAATCTTTCGTGTAAAGATTCAAAAAAAAACATGTTATGTTACTCATGGAACATTCCTATTATGAATGTTTCATTGACCGTTCGTATAGCGGCCATTTTATATTAAAGATAGATCTGTGAATTGTTTTTAATTAACAAAAATTATTATATTTTTAAACTAATTTTCAAAAACGGTTAAAATTTTAGGAATTGGAATTTTTATTTTTTACAAAAGTCGAAATTTGTAAAAATTGAATGTGTTTATTATTTTTAAAGTCAGAATGCAACATTTAATGGTAATTTTTTTTTAATTAGCGATGCGTCAATGATGGCAATGAGGCGAAAAATTGCTGGTTTAACACCTGAGGAAATACGTAATTTACCTAAGGAAGAACTCGAACTACCAGTGAGTCGGAGAGATTTTGATGAAGCAACGAAAAAATGCAATAAATCTGTTTCAAAAGAAGATCTGCAGAGATATGAAAAATGGATGAAAGAGTTTGGATCAACTTAATATTTCACCGACTAATTAAAAACGAATTTTGTGAGAAAGTTGTCATTGATCGAGAATTTGTATTTATTAGGATTTTTTTCTAATTAATCGATTGATAAGTTTGAAAGCTAAAACCGCTTATGCATTTTTCATTTTTTAGCAATGGTATACAAATTCCATTAATGATTCATAGTTGAGATGCAAATTTGTCCATCTGCTTGGAAAATTTCAAAAACTGATTCAAATCTATACAAATGTGTTTATAAAATCGAACACCTATTGAACAATGGAATTATAGCAAGTAATTTTTTTATATATAATTTTGTTTGTTGGCAATTATTTTTAAATTTAAATTAATAATAATTTGAATAAATACCATAAAGTGCTAACATAAAATAAAACAAATTTGTAAATAATACAACTTAAGAACTATACAAATTACAGATTACATTCATAAATGAATACAAATAATATTTGCATGGGATTTCATTATTAAAGCAAATAAACTACAAACTTATTTCCTAAACACAAGCATAAAAATTGAATTATTTTAAAAATATAATGTACACATACCTGTATTCATAACCAGTTAACAATTTAATCGTTAAATTAATGTTACATAACCTGTATTTGCAAAACGATGTCAATTCGGTTAAACTTTGGCAAATCATATTGATTAATCAATAATACAATAATGTACACTTTAATTATGTAAATAAAAGTAATGTGGCATAGATTGATTTTTGATTTATTGTTTTAGTTCTTCACAGCTCTGTAGAAATTGATTAATAAATATCTATAATAAAATACACTTTGTACATTTTGCCTAACAGTGGTAATGGCTCTACAACCAATCAAATTGAAATTGAAAGACTTGGTCAATGAGGAGCAACACTTCAAGGAGCAGATGATGTTTTAGTCTGAAATAGTATTTTTTCATCAAAATAAATTTTGTTCATTGTTAAGTGATAGCTCTAAAAATTTATATTTTTTAAAAACTATTTAAAAAATAATTTAATTAATTGCCTTTAGGCTATTCAAAAAATAATGTTTCTTATTCCTATTTCCTATTAAATACATTTTAAAATAAATATTTAAATACATATAAAATTAAATATTTAAACACAGTTTGAAATAAATTTTAAAATAAATTTTGAAATAGGTTTTAAATATGTTTTTAAATACATTTGTAAGTCGTTTTATTGTATCATTAAAAAAACAACAGAAATCTCCAGATCCCGGGAATGAGAATTTATTCTCAGAATCCTGGAATTAAGG
This sequence comes from Geophilus carpophagus, assembly GCA_034687075.1. NCBI lineage: Eukaryota > Metazoa > Arthropoda > Chilopoda > Geophilomorpha > Geophilidae > Geophilus > Geophilus carpophagus. The sequence goes on from JAQFZN010001319.1 coordinate 15,870, forward strand.
ACGTTGCAAGAAATAAGAAACCCTAGTTGCCACCTCAGCAGTACCAACTCAACTCACTTGACCACAACTTCTTTTGTTCAACTCTCCTGCTCAATTGTCTGAATGTAGTCTTGTCGACAGTACCAACTTAACTGTACTACTGAAATGTTGCCACCTGAGCAGCACCAGCTCAACTGTCTACTCAACCAACTTTTAGATGCCACTGCTCCTGCCCACTGAGATGAGAATGCTTTTGATTTGATAGTCATAGATTACATGAAGGTGTTTCTCTACTAATATGGGGCTGAGACTAGTACTAATTAATTAAATTTATTTTTGATATAAAATATGAATATTTTTTAAAGAAAATGTAAAAATCTATTTTAAAACAATCAGCTCAAAATGGGAGATTGTTAAAGTGCGATGTTTCAACATGGCAATCATCCAGAGCACAGCTAATTTTTTAAAGAATAAGATAAAGAAGTGACAATACTAAATCTGAAAACAATTTTAATGTAACTTTAATATTTAAAAAGTTACAGCACTTTAAAATATTTCACAATAGTAGTACAGATACTTTTGAGGCATAGTGTGTGTTTGGCAACCTGGGGCAGATTAAGGGGAAAAGTCATCAGCCAAGGGATTTGTTTAACATTAGTATAAATACATGGCACTGATGCGTAACACTTTTTTATTCTCAGTATATTAAATCAGTTATTTAGTAATTGTGTGATATGAAATATTCCTTCACCAACAAACAGTGTTTTACTAACATAACTTGAAGTGTTTTGTATTTTAGACTGCAATTTCAGACCAGCCATCTTGTTACCACTTCAAAATCAACCCCACCTTTTTTATTAAATTATTAATTAATTATTTGTGTCTTATAATTTTAGGAATAACATTAACATCATTTATTATACATGCATAATTAAACTAAATTTAATCAAAAAATAAATAAATTTAAGTAGTATTACGTAACATGCATGCTTACATGTGAAAAATGAATTTTTGCATCGT